>JXSR01S074873.1:57595-74491 GCA_000969725.1 Ophiothrix spiculata | reverse complement strand
TGGCGGAAATTATAAAACAGCATTTCGTAAAAAATGTCACTTACTTCCTTTTGTCATGGTAGGGCAGTATTACCGACACAAGTTATGACCGGTCATAAGCAACTTAAGTCCGACCGTCTGAACGCGGCTTAAGTTTAAAAACGGTTGTAAATGAGGAGCAACTAATAAGCATTAAATTATTTATGCATCACTTTAAGCCCAACTGCTAATAAACAACCATAAATTGACAATTTAATTTAAGTTTTTATAAAATTTTACTTTACAGGAAATCTCATTTGTCGACATGTCGACAGAAACCTTAGTTTATTCAGAGTCTGTCGATATGCATCGCAAGCACTATTTCTTGTGCATAGCGAGTATGAAAACTGCGCGTCGATGGGCATCGATCGACGCATATCGACAAGCCTCTGAAAAAAACATAAGGATTACAGCCTACTAGTCCGAAGATTCGCCAGTCTGAAGGTTTGCTTTTCCGAAGGTTCGCTAGTCCGAAAATGAAATAGGATCCGCTGGTCCAAAATTTAAAAAGGGTTCGTTAATAATAAGGTTCGCCAGTCCAAAAATGAAAACAAACAAAAAACCGAAAAAATGAAATAAGGTTCGCTGGTTCGAAAATGAAAAAGGGTTATCCAGTCCAAAATCATATAAGGTTCTAAAGTTTTTATAAGATTTTACTTTACAGGAAATCTCATTTGTCGACATAAGGTTCGGCAGTCCGAAAATAGAATAGGTTTCGCTAGTCCGAAAAATAATTAATTTTGTTGATTAGCAACCCCATTTTCGGACTAGTGGACCTTTTTAATTTTTGGACTAGTGAACATTATTTTATTTTCGGACTGGTGAACCTTTTTTTCATTTTCGGACTGGTGAACCTTATTTCATTTTCAGATTGCCGAACCTTAAGACTGGTGGACCTTTTTAAATTTTAGACTAACGGACCTTATTTCATTTTCAGACTGGCGAACCTTTTTGTAATTTTGGACTAGTGAACCCTATTTTTGACTAACGGACCTTTTTTTTCAAATTCGGACTGGCGAACCCTAAGGTATAGATACAGGCCGTTTACTGACCACCAATTAACATTAATTATGATATACCGTAGTTCACATACAAAATATAAGACACACTTATCATGATCATTGACATGACGACTGTTGACTCACGACGACGACGATCGGAGTCATGGAGTCAACTGGAACCAGTTACTGAGATAAATACATTGTGAGTTGGTAATAAAATGAATCTGCATTCTCATTCATTTGAAGATCTGTGAAGATATATATTCCAGTTTCAAAGATTTTTGATCAAAGGTAGTTTCCTGTTTACCATTTTCAACATATTATTATGACCAATTTTAAAGGAGTTCTGTGAAAGTGAAATCAAGTCAAGGCAAAAAGTTTGGGGTGTGTTGATTGTGTAAGAAATATCGCGTCGCAATACATGTATTATCTTTGTCCGTCTTGTGTATGTCTTTATGGTGAATTCTCATTCGGGGATCTTCGAAGATATCTACATGTTTCCAGTTTCGAAAATTCCGTTTCAAGTTGATCTATTGGTGATACGCGAATTGCTGGTAACACTTTCAAGTCGTTTCGTCTTTTTAATGATGGTGATTTTTGTCCAGTGCTCCTCCAAATTGGAGGAAGCAACGACGGTGGAGAAAATTCATTACGTTTGGCTTCAATTTCGTAAAGTTCTTCCTCAGAACTAGCATCCGAAGAACAAACATTTGAATTCCAAACTCTCCTTTTGTCCGCAGCAACGGTTGATCTCATGTACGAAGGCACGTTTTTCTTTGGTTTCCTTGCAGTAGAAGGTGACGTGGGACAAGATTTGACGGCGAACGGCTGTGAATCAGAGCAATGATTACATTTTGGATCACGTACTTGAAGGAGACTGGCATTTAAACGGAGCGGGTTCAAACCTTTGTATGGTTCCGGTGTAAGTGGTCTTGTTGAAAGCAGAGTACTTTGTCCTTGTTTGTTGTATGAAGACGAACGCTGATTATGCTCCTGGATGGGAGTATTTGATCGGGTATTCGGTGCACTGCGAGACTGGTGTATATTCAAGGACTCAGGCACAGAAAGGTAAGAAGACATCCTTTCACACTTCAAGTATAGTATATTCAATCTGTAAAATTAAATGACAACAATAAAGAAGAAATAGCACAAATGTTCTAAATTGTGAACGTGTTTAAAATCTCATCTGAGATACAAAATAGCCTGAAATTACACTTTGAAGTGAATTTAAAGCAACATCAAAAGAACTAAATATTTAAAATAATCAATGAAATAACACTTCTCCCCAAGTAGATTGTTCCAAGCTCAAAAAACAAACAAACAAACAAACAAAAACACGACCACATGGACGCAAAAATATTATGTCAACCAGTTTGGGTTTCATAGTGGGTTCCCTCTCGTAGTTGAAACTTGTGAACAACAAAATTCATGAATTAGCCTAAAATTAATGTCTCTGTTAGCTGCAAGTCATATTATATCTGCTGATTCTTTGAAAAAAAAACCACCTGAATATTTAACAATGCTATTTTTCGGTTATTTAGGACTTTTACCGTTTTGATTTTAAACATGTTAACAGCATAAAAATGTGAAATGTTGGTGTTGCAACCGTCTAAGTTATTTTCTATTGATTGTCGAGACTATTTAAGGGGGAAAGCACGTTACTAAATTTTACGTTTTTTGCAAATTTATTTTGTACCATAGCTGTTGAACAAAGTGCTTTAAGTTAATAAAAGTATACATTTCCAGAAAAAAACTTTTACAAGGAACATGATGGTGATGTTGATTTTTAACCTAAAATCACATTTTTTGAGAAAATTACAAAAAACCAAACAAATATTTTGGCCATTTGGGCTTCCGGACAAGTTAAAAATAACAATATTTAAAAAAATGACCTTTGAATGGGAATTTTAATTCAAAACACCCACTCAGATGTTGCGTCATTTTTACTTTTTAGGATTGTTGCCAATTTTTTGATTTCCATGCCAAATAAGGTCAAAAATTCACGTTCTCCCATTTTGGTCATTTTTTTGACCTTATTTGGCATGAAAGGTTTTTTTACGCTGTTTTATATTGCTGCTCTAAAACCAATATTGTATTTCGGTGGTCAATGTTGGACTCAACACAGCTATTCTGGATTTGAAACATAAAAAAACCCATAAAACATGAAACATTTTTACGGTGTAATTATTACAAAACATACTGCAGGGTGTCCAAAATTAACTGCATATTTTTAAATCTTAATAACTTTAAAACTAACAATAGTATTACACATCTAGACATATGTATTGATAGAGGAGACTTGTAGAATTATTTTGGTACCAAACAATATGCAATCAGTAATCTTCTAAGAGAGCAAGAAGGTCTGAAAGTTCAAAGTGGTTGAACTAATATACCATACAGTGTTGACACTCTTCTGTCAGTTCACCTTGACGACATACGACATGACGTCTCATACATCTAAAGAGTTTAGAATGGCTTTATTAGTTAACACATTCATGAAGAATCATATCGCCCAAGAAAAAAATAGCCCTTTCATACCGGTTTTTTAAGTATGCCTGATTACTTTTTTGGGCTATCTGAAGGACAGTTCATCTCAACACTATGGACTCTTCCTGACTTGAAACAGAACATTTCCAGTGAAAACAGGAAGATCAGAAAGAACACATGCACATAGAACATAATTATTCTGAAATACTTGGCAGCTTAATCTTGATAAGAAGAAGGTAATTTAAAATGTCCCTGTAAGAGTAACTTTGAATGTTTGTTACGGGGTAATCTTGTTGTGCACCATTTAAAGATAAGCATAATGCTAGAGTTAGGCTTTGACAAATGAAAAACATCTTAATGGAGCATTATGTAATTATTAAGACAAAACCACAATCAAGCATCTTCGTATTAACATTATGAAAGCTGTTTCGCTGCATAGGTCATTAAAATATTAATGAATGATTCCCTTGTCCTCAATCATATTAAACAGGTTTCAACATCCAAAACATAAGACAAATGTTTTAAAAATCGATATAAAAATCCTTTCCCCATTGAAGTTTTACCAGTACAGAAACTTTAAACATGATTTTCTCAGAACGATAGTTTTCTGAATCAGACCGATGCCTTTTACCAATTTCAATGTAACTTTACAATCGAACATCCAATAACCAAAAGCAAGGTGTCATTTTAAAGCTTGAAGTCTCAGCTTTAAGACTAGACCACAAAATTGATTTTGATTTTGCCACCCTTAAGGTACCTTTTGATATGACGGGTCACATATTAGAGTTAATAATTAGTGATTTATTAAGCGCATTTCCTGTAAAAACATGACCAATGCACTGTACAATTTGCACATTTAGAACACATAAAAATATCCGCTATTTAAAAATACAATAATATACACATAAATGTAATTAAAAATTACATTAAAGGAAGAATAAAAACAGCCAAATATATGCAAACAAATTGAATACTCATTAAAAGTTAAAAATTAAACAAATATATTATTTGGAATACACACTTATGCAACTGCAAGAATAATTAGACGACTGCAGTTACGCTTTGACAAATGGAAAACATCTAAAATGAGCAATATATGTAATTATTAAGACAAAACCACAATCAAACATCCTCGTATTAACATTATGTAAAAGCTGTTATGCTGTATAATTCATTAAAATATTAATGAATGATTCCCTTGTCCTCAAACATTGATCCCTCCTCAGGCTCCCCTACATATGAGTCGCACATTTATTTTTTTCTAAGTATGAAAGTGCGCTCTTTACGTTTGACGTAATTTACGTTGAAATTGAATTTCAAAAATGGTAATGGCATCATGTTTTGTACCAAAATAATTTTAAAAGACTCCTCTATCAAAACACGTCTATAGTTGCCATGCGAATCTTGGTTGTAAAGTTATTTAAGCATTTAAAAATGCATAGTTAATTTTTGGACACACTAGCATGCTTGGCTACGAAAAGGGTGTAACAGAAGTTGCACAAGTTGAATTTTGTTACAAGGTTATCCAATATACAATTCATGTTTAGAATGTGAATTTCTGATGAATAGAAAGCAAAGCTAATAAAAATCAACGCAGGGTAAAATCAAACAAAAAAGGAACAAACTTACCAGAAACTTTATGACTTAAAAACAATTAATATGTTAAAACTGCTCTGTGCAAATCTCAAGTTCACGATTTAGAGATATATACGTCAATTGTTATGTTCCCAATAGAAGAAAAAATTGTGCATTGTTTTCTAGTTAATCTTTCTTAGCACAACACAACCCGTTGGTCTACCAGAACATTTTGTTAAATGGGCGTTGCTGTGCAACTGTCACTGTTGAACTGAAATAAAGAGTAATACTTGTATTTCACGATATATCATATAAACAAGCTTCTAAAGTGAATTATTTCCCAGAAGTAAATAATGATGAAATATATTGATCTTAATTACTTGTGATTTCTTGTGGTTTTAGCAATCTAATAAATAATAAATAGTGGTAATAGGGCCCATAATAATAATAAAAACAATGATTAAAAAAAACCATCGCTTACCCCTGATATTATTGTTATCAACAATAAACGGCCAAATGTATGATTTTTAATTTATTGGTGTGACGTCAAACAGGTTTGAATAGGTCAAACAGTTTGACCGATAAGGATGTTCTGCTCCATGATTAAAGCAATATTATAAGATTGTTGTAAGATTTTTGATTAAAACCCTCTAAAATAAAGGAACATTAATATCAAATAGCATTTACAGGAGTCTTTTGGGGGTGCACTTAACAATGACGACAATGCGCTAGTCCGACACTGCGCTAATCCGACTACACAATTTTCCTATACCTTAGAGGTGCGCTAGTCAGAAAATGAAAACCACTGCGCTAGTCCGAAAATACAATGCGTCAGTCCGAAAATGAAAACCACTGCGCTAGTCCGAAAATACAATGCGTCAGTCCGAAAATGAAAACCACTGCGCTAGTCCGACACTGCGCTAGTCCGAATTTTCAAATGAAAATACACTGCGCTAGTCCGAAAATGACATACACTGCGCTAGTCCGAATTTGAAAAACACTGCGCTAGTCCGAACCTGAAAACCAATGCGCTAGTCCGACAAATATGTATTTCATTTTCGGACTAGCGAAATGTACCCGTATTTTGGAGAAATCAAGCATCTTTAAACCAAATCATTTTGGACGGTATTCATATTTACCAAAAACAAACCTGACAAGCCAACAAAATCAAAAGTCATGGGTGGCAGGGGCGCTTCATTTCTTAGACATTAAAGTATTACTTTAAGAAAAATCTTTACCGCTTATAAATGTATAGCCTTTGTTATTGATTAATATGCATTTTGAATAACAACCCCCCCCCCCCCCTCAATTTATCACTTCCTGCAAAGTATATTTTACTTTTATGCAATGTTATATTCAAATAATCGTTGAATTTAAACTGACCGTGCTGATTCAATGGGTTGAAGGAACACGAAATTATTCTGTTGGGGTAAAATATTGGCGTCATTTAATAGCATCTTAATTGATTTTCATCCAATGCAGGTCGTTGAACTTGATAATGAAAAGGATAAAAACATATCTTAAATGTCTTACATATGGCATCGACTGTTCAAGAAAATGTGAATCAAAATTGCTTTTTTAATCATGAAAAGAGAAACAGTTTACACTGCATTTGTGGGGACTCGAACCAAGTTATTCATGCATTACGAGGCACATGGTCATCTCAGTTCGGGAAAGGTCGTAATTCATTCACGTAAATTAATTCACTTACCGTAAATGAATTCCTACACTATACAGTAAATAAATTCATTTACTCTTAACTTTAAATTATTTTAGAGCAATCTATGAACATCGGATAACATTTTAGAGCATTTTCTTGTTGAATGGGACCCATTCTAAACATTTTGTGTTGAAATTTTGTATTCAATCTGCCAAATCTTTTTTGGTGTTTAGAAAAATTAAATAAAAAATTGAAAGATAGAATTCAAAAGTTCATAGCTAAATTTGTAGAATAGGACAAGGAAATGCTTTAAGATGTTCTCCAATATTCATTTGCTCTAAAAATGATATTAAGTTAAGAGTTAATTTATTCATATACAGGGCACGGGTGTCCTAATAAAAAATGCATCAGTTTTGTTTTTGGTCGTACCTCAGAAACCGATAAATACAAATGAAAACTTTTTTCATAATAACAATAAGTATAGTTTAGTCTTTCATCGAAAAAAAAAATACACCATATATTTTCTGTATATTGTACACACAAATGAAAAATGTCATTACCTCGACCATAGCCAACGCGTTCCTTGTTGTACCATCCCTTTATACGGGTTACGCCACTGACGGTGTATAAAATGTACTGCATTTTAGATGTACAGCATCCTTTGGTGAAACATAAGCAATGGTCTCTTGCTGTATGACTACTATGCTGGAATTGTGTTTCAAAATTAATGGCAGATTCCCTTATTTTTGTTTTTGCTTTTTATTCAGATGCCAATGTTTATTGTTGTATACATATTTGACATTATAGTGAATTATTATGCAAATGAACAAAGCGAGATAATTATCATAGTGATAGTGAGTTCCAATTTAAAAAAAAAAGCTATTTGATACAACGTAAACCGTAAACTTGGTATTTACCTGATGGTGTTTAATACAAACAGGTACTTTCGAACTCAAGAGCTCGAATGATTCTAAATGTTTTACCATTATTACGTAAAACCCTGTCATCAGGTTCAGATCTAATTCTATAGGCCTATTTGATTTGAAATATCAAGGTTACAAATTTAATTCACTGAGCTGACTTCATGACTGCATAATAATTGTTGATAACAATGTCAAACTAGAATCAGTGTTTCTAATTCTCGATCTCGTCTCGCTTCACTGCCCAGAACGTTATCTAAATCATTTGTTAGATAACAGCTCTAGACCTCATTCTTAAAAATAACGGTCAGGGCAATGAACTTTAAACAAAAGAAACACAATGGATAATTTATGAATAGAAAAGGGCTAGACGTGTATTGATTAGTAGATGCATTGGAATTATATTACTAGATTATAAGATATAATATAAATTATGTCAAACATTCGAGAATTTAATTCGTGACAGTTAAAAATTGAAGAAAAAGCAACACGCTTCGCAAAAAAAAAAAAAAAAAAAAAAAAAAAAGGAAATTTATCAAAACGACTATGACGGAACTTGATCCTACGATTTTCAGAATTGAAGTCCAGCTATATAACCGCTAGACCAGAGAGCTGGCAACATTTACGAAGGGAATTCAAGATTATATCCATTCTGTTTAAAGTAATTGGTTACGCATGCGCAATAGTATGGAAAATTCCAGGGAATTCAGTTTTGCAACGTGGAATTTTCAGTGTCAGGAGGTAAACAAAGGAACCCTTATACCAATTTGTTTCATCACATTTTAAAGCAAGATTTTCACAGGACTTCAAGAAAAAGTCTAATTTTTTCCTATAAACGTATCGGTATAAATATATATTGTACACTAAATCAATATTTTTAGAGAAAATCACCCGCCTAGTTTGAAGGTACATCGCGTGATATAACTTGCCAGTAACATTGCATGAAGTGTCACACATATATATTTCGAAAAATGTAGTTGCATTATACATATTTACACAATATTCATACATAAATATACAACATGTTTTGTTTTCCAGATCTATATTTTCGATTTTATAGGGATTTTAAAAATATTTTCTGACTCATTAATATTCATGTTAAACATCAAAGGTACAGTCGTGCTAACCCGTTATTTAAAAATTACACAATCTTAAACGTATATGATACATTTAAATTGGATCTTGAAGTGTTGATGTACAAACATCATGAAGAACTATTGCCAAAAATATTAATGATTATTTCTGTAAGCATAATTAGAATCACACTTATGCTACAAGAAATGCCAAAAAATTATAGCATTCACAATGCAAAAAAATGTTTTCCGACCGATCAGTTCGGACATCTGGTCCAGGCCTATGGAACTCTTTAGATAAAAATTCAAAACAAGCAAAAAGTGTCAAAGAGTTTAAGAAAATGTAAAAAACAAAACTTTTAGATACTTACACTTAATTCTTTAATTAATTAATGAACATAATCATAAATTGCTTTGTTGTTTTGGGCATGTCTTGCGTTGCGCACGTTTTTGTAACATTTAGGCCATACTCTCTGTCATTATGTAACGTAGACCCTACTCCACTTACTTGGGGATAACCCATTCAGGCCTTATTGGACTTTTGTTATCTCCACAATATCATTGTTTTGTTTTTAATGGTTTGTTTTGTATTGTTTACTTATTTGATTGTTACTTATGTACATATATGATATTGAAACAAACTTGATATGATATACATGTATATGAACTTGATATGATATGTATATTCTATACCCTTTTCCTTGTTTTCCAGATAATGTTCATTATGAGGCTTTTTTGATGAAACTTACGTATACTGCACCATACTAAAATGGCTTCACGTATGCCTAAGTTAAATCTTGAAAAGTGTGCCATATGTCAAGACCAATACCATGTGCCAAGACTTCTGAAGTGTCTTCATACTTTCTGTTACCAGTGCTTGGAAAAGGGTTAAGTAAACAGACCCATAAGGAGACTATTCTGTGCCCTGTTTGCCGCTATGAAACCACCATTGATGGAGAGATTGGGGATCTGACGAAGAACCAAGCTCTAGAAAAATATTCAGAAAAACAATGGAGAAACGTAAGCTAACTGTCAATCATGTTTGAAAGAACGTGACATTATCGCCAGATGTTTACATGACCAATGTAAAACCTTATTGTGCGCTAATTGTTTAACAGCTCATAAAGAAATGACTATATTCCAAGATCACGAGTGTATTAAAATAACCACGGGCGAAATTCGTCAAGAAAGTGGTTTTGAAAATCCGGAACTGATGAAGTCATCTACTAAAAACAGAGAATTTCTGAAAACATCAATATCTAACCTTGAATGCGTTAAAACACAATTTCAAATGAACTTGGATGAAGTGGATCGTATTCAAAAGACATTAGTTCGATTTAGAGACGGAGGATGCGATGCAAAAACTTAAACGCGCAGATACTGCTAATTTTATGGCAAACATTTTGCTTCATTCTGATGATGCCAGCTTCGTGCAGCTCTATCCTGTTGTCAGTGCCACAGTCGAAGATATAAGGAAAATAGAAATACCATGTGTTCACGATATCATAAATTATGAACCTGGTGTAGAAAACAATGACAACAGCGAAGATAATTTTGATATTGGATACCATAAACCAATGAACAATGAACCAGACGGTGAACCATCTCGGATGGCAAACGACAAGAATGACATTCCATTTGATTATACGCCTTTAAACACAATAAACGGCAAAGTCCAGGAGACTGATCAAAGAGAATTGTTATGGCCTGACATGAACAAGAAGCCTGTAGACTTGTGTTTTAATAAATGACAATTTTTCTGATTCACATGGTATGGAGTATGGGTTACCGCAAGGCTCTATTGTTGGACCGAAATCCTTTACTATTTACACCATTCCAATCGGACGAATAATAAAGCATCATAATCTTTCCTATCACATTTACGCAGACGATATTCAGATTTTTACTAGCTTCATACCATCTGATTCATCATCTATCCAGTCTGCATTGTCTGCACTTGAAGTATGCATAAGGGATATCAGCATTTGGATGACAGAAAACATGTTGAAACTTAACTCTGATAAAACTGAGTTTTTTGTTGCAACGTCACCTCATTTCAAAAAAACTATTGCCTAATGTCCATCTCAAAATAGGTGATGAAATGATTTCCCCTTCAGAGAACATACGGAATTTGGGAGTTATTTTTGATGACACAATGTCTATGTCTGCTCATGTAACATCACTATCTTGTAATCTAACTTATCATCTTCGAAACATCACTAGAATACGTCGCTTTATGGACCAGGACACTTGCAGCAACATAATTCGTTCTCTCATATAATCAAGACTAGACTATGGTAACGCTCTATTACTTGGATCTAACATCTCTTCCATCAACAAACTGCAAAAGTATCAAAATTGGGCAGCCAAACTTATTTTTTGTGCCGCAAAACAAGATCATGCCACTCCATTTTTGAAAAAACTTCATTGGTTGCCTGTGAAAGAGCGTATCGTATTTAAAATTCTGCTTTATGTTTACAAATGTCTCAATGGCTTTGCACCGGACTACTTATCTTGTTACTTGACACCATACACTCAATCTCGTTCTGCACTTGATACCACACGACTTGCTCAACCCAACTACTCATCTAAATTACTTTGGTCGGCCGCCAACAAGGCTTTCTCACTAGCTGCACCAGATTTATGGAATAAAATACCCATCACCACTCGCTCCTCCAACTCGCTGTGTACTTTTAAAAAGGCACTTAAATCACATCTTTATCCACACTAGTTTGCTCATTCTTGTAATTTTTATTATTGTATTGTGTATAAATGCTCTGCTTTTTCTGATTTTGTGTGGTTTTATGCGCCGTGATCTTAATGAAATGGCGCTTTAAAAATGCCCAGTTGTATGTATGTATGTATGATCATGACAACAGTAGCGACAATTATGATTACGTACATCATGAAAATGATGAACCGATGGACGAAGAATCAGATGATACATCGATATCTTGGTTTGTAAATGACGAGAATGGAAGTCAAAATCATTGTGTAACATCTTTTAAAGCACCCAATGACCATGCTCAAGGTCGCCTGGTTATACTGATGGTTGTACTAAAGGGTCTTGTAATCCTTCGCCCAGTGGTCGCGCTCAAAGTTCCAATAATCTATCGCCCGATGGACATTCACGAGATTTTAGTAATCTATCACATGGTGGCCTTGGTCAAGGTTCCGGTAATCTTTCGCTTACTGAAGAATTAAATGGTGGGCTACTTCTGTTAACAAATGGAGGAAATGAAAAACTATCTAATTGTAATACACATTTTAACACAAATAGTCTTAATGGATGCTCTAGTAATCCAAAGGCCGATTACTATGCTCAAGGTTCTAGTAATCTCTCGCTTGGTGGATATATTAAAGAAGCTGGTAACCTATCGACCGATGGTCGCGCTCTCGGATCTAGTAATCTATCACTCGGCGGATGTACCCGAGAGATTCGTAAACTATCGCTCGAAGGTAATGCTCAAGATTCTAGCAGTCTGTCGCTCAGTGAATCACGTGATGATACAGTTGAACAGACCCAAGATATGTCGCTTAGTGAATCACGTGATGATTCAGTTGAACAGACCCTAGATATTCCTCCATTCAACAGAGTGGAAGGTAGTGACGCGACGTCACATTTCTCTGATGAGACACCGCAACAACAAGGCAAAAATGCAAGTAAGTTGAGCTATGATGCTGCTGTTGATTCTACTGCTGCTGCTTCTGCTGCCGCCGCTGCTGTTGCTGATGATGTTGATGATGATGATGATGATAATTACGATGATGATCATTATCATGACCGTGATCATTATCATGATTATGACGACGAATATGACCATGGTAACCTTGATGATGACAATAATGAAGATGATGATAATGGTCATGATGATGATTATGATGATGAAACACAAAAGCAGTGCCAGACGTTCTTCAGAAAAGGAAGCTTTGGTAAACTGGGTAAACGACACGGTGAGTTTAGAAATGCACGCGGTGTAGCTATTTGTCCAAAAACGAACGAAATTGCAGTAGCTGACCACACAAATAACCGGGTGGACATATTCACAACACATGGCAAGTTTAAACTATCGTTAAAAAGCTGGAAATCAAAAGGAAAGTACAGCTTCAGAGATGCAGAAGATGTCGCTTTCAATTCCAAAGGGCATTTGTTAGTAGTAGACAAATCTAAATATGTGCAAAAATATAGCACCAAGGGACAGCGTTTGGCAAAATTTTCGTTTCTTCCAATGCAATACAATACAAATAGTAAATTACGCGTATGCTCTTCTTGCATTGACGTGGATAGTGATGATGATATCTATGTTGGAGATTGCAATCTGACCATTATTTCGGTTTGCAAGGACAATGGTACGCATATTCGTACCATCGAAATACCACTTTCACCAATGCATCTGGCGGTCAATGAGCACAAGCATTTATTAGTTACACACACAGAATCAACTGGCGTACTATTAATGGATTTGTCACACATTAAAATTGACGACAAATCCCCAAAATTGGACCAAACAATTGAAATACAACATGATGTACCAAATGTTACTAGTGCCACTGGTGTCGTCTGGGATAATAATAACGATGGGTTTTCTGTTGCCACACAACAAGAAAAGCGCGGGAATGGACAAGTCCATTATTACAACAGGGAAGGTGAATATGTCAGGACTGTGGTGAATGGACTTATAAATCCCCTGGGGTTGGCGCTTTCTACAAACGAGATGCTTGTTGTTGCAGATATGTTTAAAGTGGACTATACTGCAGTGAACAATTAATGACGATCGCGGTGATATACGGTTACCAAAAAATAAGTTCCCCCCTTGGATGACTAGACTTTGCCAAGACAGAAGTCGCCATGTTGGCTGTATTTCTCCTGCATAAAAGACGTTTTCGTTTAGGGAAACAATTTTCTATACAACACACTCTAGCAACTTGGCTGAACATGCCTGCTATGAAGGTCATGAACCTTTTTGGAATGAAACAACCAAATAGCTCCAAATTGGCCCAAGTTCCTCACCTTGGTATGAGACTATCAAGAGAAGCATTGGAAATCAGAATCAATGAATCATCCACCATCAACAGAAATGATGGTAAACAGATTAGCAGCATGTGGAACTCGCTATTTTCAAACAATTAATCCCAGCTGAAATTCTGTTCATGAAGTCTACCCTTTGTTTAAATATACAATAACATCTAATTGGTTTAACAACTAATAGTCAACCCTTTGTCTTGCAAATATTGACAGGATGTTTACCACCAGGAGTAATTAGTACAATTGTTGTGCTAATCCAATTATCTTATGGTCTTAATTGGTTTAACATCTAATAGTCTACCCTTTGTCTTGCAAACAATTGACAGGATTAATTAGCACAATAGTTGTTCCGACAGTATAAGTGGTGCCTTTGATCTTTGTTTACAAAGGAAATGGAATCTAGTCAATTGAACAAACCTTATAAATTCCAAAACATCTAGTTTTGTCACTTCTCAATTAGGTATTAATCTGTTCGGTTGGAGACTTAATAGGCAAGGGGCAGCCTATCATTTGTACACACATTAGAGGTGTAGGGGCAACCTACTTTTGTGCAAATAACTGTTGGCAAGGGACAGCCTTCAGAAAGACTCTTTTCAGGGAATGGCTTATGCGAGTCATCAGTGGGAAGTAATGACCCACATGTCTTTATAATAATAATTGTCCTGAAGAAGTCAGAGCTACTCCTGACGAAAGCTTGACAGTTCAAAACTTGTCCGACGGCGAACCCGTTAAAATCTACCGATTGTTAAAAGTAAACATGTTTCGTTTGAAACAAGTTGAAAGGTGGTATTATTGTGAACAACATAACATATGGAGACTATCAACTCCTTGGACATGTTGGAGTAACCTTTAATTTTACTGGTTCATTGACGAAAACACATGAGCATCTAAGTATTCAGGCTAAGAAAACATTGGTTTTTTTAAACATTGTAAGTAAATTTGGTAATCTCCCATCTGATGTTATGTGTAAGATATTTGATGACAAATTGCTTCAATTTTGTATTATGATTATGAATTTATGCTTTTGTAGGTATATCCTTGGAGTTCCAAATATTATCCCGAGGAATGCCGTTCATGGAAAGCTTTGGAGAATACTTTAGTAGTGGTTTCACATTATGGAGTTAAGCGGGGAAAGATTATTGAATAAAACTTATAAATAAAGGGTTCACGGGACAAAATTCATGTTCTCTGAGAGTTAACAATGTTCTGTTTTCAATAAGGTTTTGACATGCTTAGATCGCTCAAGGAGTTAATAAAGCTGAATTCAGACTCGACGCAAACGCACGACGCACCGAGCATGTGCAGTAAAAGATTTGACGAGTTCCGATCAATCGATATCAAAACACAACACCACTTGCGGTAACGCAAATCGAGTTGAGGAAAGCTCAACTTTCCATTGCGTTTTCATGTCATCGGCTGCCGCAGTCCGTTTGCGTTTTGAGTGTGAATTCATTTGCGGTGCCGTTTGCGGTGAAAATTATCGGAAACGCAACGCATTGCGTTTTGAGTATGAATTTAGCTTAACGTACTTTTTACACCGCCCTGGAAGGTTAATATCTAGAAACGATTTTCGCGGTGTTTAATGCTATATTTTAGGCATTTTTTGTGCTGTCAAAGCAACTTCCTGTTTCATTACCGAAATTTACCGACGGGCGGATTTTTCATGTTTTATTTTTTCACGAACAAACTAAAGCATGAAATGCTGAAAAAATGACTTAATATAGTTTGTAGAACTTTAAACTAAATTATTCACCCATAATAAGTTTTAAAAATAATGCCATTTTACAAAGGTTGATTTTTATTTCCCTTCACCTTAGTGGTAAAGTTTCGTCATTTTCTATTATTTATATGGCAAATTTATCCGAATAAATGTCAAAATATAGACTGTGCATCATTTTTTATTAATTCATTCCACGAAGAACATTATATATATTTTCAATTCAAGCCCTAAAAATAATGATGCACAGAATAAATTCTGAGAATTTGGCCTCTCTTTTATGCATGTCGATTCGTTTATTTTCGACTAGATGCCATGTGGTCTTATCGTGAAGATTCGCATAACTTCGAGCTACTTCGGGTCACGAGATACACACTCCGTGTGCAAAAACTGTAATCATGTAATTATATTAACCAAGGTTGACACCGTTCTTCAACACAGACTTTTAAGTTTAATGATTTTAACATCGTGCTATGTTCTGATAGCCTCAGCTGCAAAGAGTCTAGATGTAAATTGACATTATTGTGCATTTTACGCTTCATGACATATGAATAGTATTACACCGGGAAAGGGGTGCGACAAAGTATTCAGAACTGACAATAATATTTAATCATATGATTCCAGTGCATGATTAGCTCATATTTATGGCCGAGGTGTGATATTACATGTATGATCTGAAACAAAATAAACCATAGTGCAAAATCATGAAATCAATATTGGACATGTCTTTGCAGATCTTTTATAATACATCACTGCAAGTTGACAATGCGAGTATCATATGCCTAAACCGTTTCTTGCGAAATCGCCTAGTCTTTTAAAATATAATTCTGCCATATTATTGTCAAAAAAGCTGTATTGAAATGGAAATTCTGAACAAGAAGTTCCTGCTTTGACAATATGACAATGTATAAAATATTGATACAATGGTTATAATTGGTGCAGTTGATATTCAGTGCATACCCGGGAGTCCATACAGTGAATACTTGAAAGTGCGAGGTCCCCGCCGCAAGGCCCCGGGCATTCCCAGGGCAAGGGTCATTAGTCAATGAAAAAATATTGGGTAAGTTAGCACATCTAGGGAAATAAAGGCAGAAGCTTCCAGGGCGGTGTGCGTACTTTTATTTATGTCCTGTTTACGTAAACAACGCGGCAAAGATGTTGAATACAATTATTCAATTAGGCGATCAACAACAATGCCAACCTGTTAGAGCTTGGTCACAATAACTCGTACGAACAGTCCATCTAATAGGACCACGCGACACCCTAGCTGCTCCGGCGCTTTGCTCGTTGCTCGTGGTCCTTTTAAACGGACTAAACACTGCTCGTACACACAGAAGTTGTGTTAAAAAGGGAACATGGTTAACAGGTTGGGTTAAATTTTGCAGAATGTTGGGTAAAGTTTGACACAATGTTGGGTAA
>JXSR01S074873.1:15069-25522 GCA_000969725.1 Ophiothrix spiculata | reverse complement strand
TCATCCTTAACCCATTGACCAAAAACAAAAACACCCGAAATGTCTAAAAAGCTGGACTTTATAAAAGTCCACTTTGAAAAAATACACTGTTTACTTCAAAGAAGGTAGTTATGCGTTTTTCCTAAAATGTTTGCATCATGACTCAAAATACATTTCGTCATGGCTCTTGCGTCAAGCCCTTTCGTATGTCGGAAGACATTCAGTCATGAACTGGGAACCGTGCCTAAAATGACTATAAAATAGACTGCACATTTTGTAATGCAATAGCTTTAATGTTTTGATAAAAAAGTAAATGATTTTAACCTCGTTCACAATTTTAAGTAACTATTTTTGTGCATTAATTTATCAAGAACACAGTTAGACTATCCATGTATCTTATTGGATATTTCACTTTTTTTAAATGTCAAGTTTTTCAGTCTCTAACATTGTAAGCAACTCAATCAACTTATTATATTCTATCAATTCAATTTTATTGACTATATTTAACAGTTAATTTAAAATGTTAATTTATGTAATACTCAATAATATTCATGTCGTAATATCTTCATTTCATAACCAATGTACTCCCAATTTTGATTTTAGGTTCTCATTATTAACGTGGTTGTCCATTTATACATATTTGTTCGTGTATGTCGATGACACTTACCTTGGGCCATATTTACCAGTGAAAGTAATATTAATATACTTTTGTAAGATATTTCCTTCCTTGTCGTTTAACGTTTCCAAATATTAAAAGTTGTACCCATTTTGGTTGGTGCCAATCTGACTTTCTACATTTCTACATCCTCAACGTTTCCCTTAAAGAAACCGATTGGGTCAGCATTTTTTGTGAGATTTTGGTACCAAAATAATCCTCATATTTTTCTCATTACCCGTGTGAAATTTTACTACGACTGAAACATGTCGCGGTTTGGAGATATAAGTAAATGTTATAAAATTGTTTATTTTAGGGTTAAACCATAATAATCGAAAATACAAAAATGCTCATAAAATCAAAACAGACGTTCTGATTTGACTGAAATTTGAAATTGAAGCATCTTTAGTGGTGATTTTTTAAATGATAGTGAAAACTAAGATTTGAACAATAATTGGACCATGTACCTTTAAAATAACAGTCTTATATTGTATTATCTAAATTATAATTGTATGTAATGGATACATTATCAGTTCATCATCTGAGTCCTATATTTAGCATCAATGCTCATGCTTAACGTTGCAAACCGCCGTGGTATTTCACAACTAGGTGTTAAGCTGCCTATCATATTTCAGCAACTGTTCTGTAAATGACGCAAGAAAGAACCTTTGTAAAATGTGCCCTAAAAGTTTCTAACAACCGTAAAGTCGGCACATTTCATTTTGCGCTACAGTGGAAAATACATGAACAGATCGTTATTTGGTGAAAGTGATTTTTTGCAGAATCACATTTTTAATGCAAAAACTGAATTGAAGTATATATGAAAAACTCAACATCTTAGATATTAGTAAGACCATCAACAGAAAAAAAAGTATAGAGCTTACTTGTTTTTGAATGCGTTTATCTCAGTTTTATCTTGTACTCGATGACAAACTTTGACCGACCCTAACTTGAATATGTCGGGTAAAGTTATTCAAGGTGTCATTTTAACCTTACAACACTTTGACCGACCATAACTTGAAGAACAGAACGTTTTTTATAAATTAAGAGGACAAATAAAAAGGTTATCCTCAAATTTTTCAATGATAAAAGTTACATGGCTGTTGGCGGGAAAAGAAAGCCCCAGATACGGGCAGTAAATGTTGTGTGTATGTGTGAACGCACAGCGTTATCGCTTTTGCATAAGCATAATTTTTGAAATCTTATTAATATAATTGTCAAATTTGTAAACAAAACCTAAAAAGAAAATTAAAACATCAGTGTTCAATGAACATTGATGTTTTATTATTCTTGAAAAAGCAATGCGTACCGTGTTTTTGCCATCTGATTGCGTCACTTTTCCCCCCAATTCATTTACAATAAATATTGGCAAAAACATACTCTAGAAGTCAAAAGGGATCTGAATTGAAGTTTGTTTGTTTTCTCGGAGAAGTCCGAGATAACAGAAAGCTTTTTTTCGAGAATATTTCTTTCCCCACTATCGGTATTTGTCATTTTTGTTAATGTTTCTATTTTTATTATTTTATACAAATATAAGAGAAAAAAGCCACGCGTGATTTAAGACAGTTAAAAAGGAGTGCATGTGGGTCATAGTAAACATAATTGTTTCTTTTTTGGCCATTTATGACCCCACAATGAAGTTGAATTCTCACTGTATCTCATTACCCGCTATAGATTCTTAAATAATTACCCGATGAAATTATTGTTTTGTGTTCAGGCCAATGTATAATTTTAAAATGAAGATAGAGTTATTAAAATGCTTGTAATGCTCGTATATATGTGATGACTCACCCCGAAAAGGGTGACTTTGCGGCAGAACACTTTTCGAGAAACTGATGAAAATAGGCAGCGAAAAATAAAGAAAATAATAAGAACTTCCAGCAGATTTTCTGTTGTAAAAATTGATCGCCTTGATCAACAAGTAAGGTGTCATTTTAAAGCTTAGAAAATGTTGTAACAGATGAAATGATAAAATCAAAATTGATAGCATATGCAAAGTTCCCCCTTTCGGGGTGAGCCATCGCATATTTGTTTTTAAAGTTATAGTGTTGCATATGTGACCGTCCAGCCCAAAACAGCAGTAAATGCCAGCTCTTGTCATTTTCACTTTTTAATTATTTACAAAGACCTTGCTTTAAGGATTAAAATGACACCTTAATGAACTTCACACGATTTCCAGAAGTCAAGTTATGGTCCGTCAAAGGTTATCAGGGAGTAAAACGTATAGCTGAGATAAATGCGTTCAAAGATTAGTAAGTCCTATATTTTCTGTTGATCGTCTTAAGAATATGCCAATTTATTTCACATTTCCTATTATTTTCTTGAAATGAAACTTTGCTGGTATTTTGTAGTAAGCGCTAGAATTGTGAATCTGTCAAAAAATCAATTACGGCAAATTGCAACCTTGACATGTATTTCCACCTGTAGCGCAAAATGAAGTTTCTGGCATTTACTGCTCATACGAGCTGAACGGTCACATATAGCATGCCATGCCGTAGACGATCAATTCAAATGCCTGTTGTAAGTAATGATTTTAGCAGGCATGGTATTATGTATAGTCTTACTTTAATGCATTGCGTTCGGGCAAATGAAGCATGACTATTAAGTCTGCTGATTTATCTATGTTTAGATTTTGTAAACATGTTTTTGAGATGAAAGCCCCTCTTCTTTTTAGAGTATTTTATAAATAATATTCCCGGGATAACATTATTACATGTATTAACTCAAAATTTCCTAAAACAGAGATATGATGGTTGATCACTCAAAACCTTAAATTTATAATTCCTGTTCCCTCAGTACCTGTTAAATATGAGAGGAAAGAAATCAAACAACTTTTGAACATTAACAAAAGAGTACTTAATGAAAACAACAACAAAAATACTTCAGTTTCATAACATCTTCTAGCAAACCAAGGAATTTTAAAGAAGGGAACAGACACTCGTCGCCATTTTGTTGTCGCTCATGAAGCAGAGAGCGTCAACCTCCGGATTATTCCGAAACAGGTCCGATGGATAGGCAGTTCTCACAAATTTTCACTTGTAGATTTAGAGTCGCACAGATATATACATTCGAAAAAATGTATCAACTTATGCCATAAAATAAGAAAGTTATAGCCTGAAATTTAACCCTGTTTCTTTAAGAATTACTTGTACCTTTAAAATACGATAACTGTTGAGAAGACATAGATTGGGAATCGGTATAAAAGTCAACTATCCACTCTTACATTTCACGATGATCTAGTCATAAAATAAGGCGTGGGTTTAGTAATATAATTTAAGATTGCCTTAAAAGCCCGAATGGTCAAAATAAGAAATGGGAAAATCCGGCTTTTTAAACTCTGCCTTTGACATTTATGTCCACTTAAATAAAACTCTGTATTCTATCGTTCATTTTGGTATAACATTCTTTAGGATATAATTACCAACATTTCACTCTATTTTTAGCCCATGGGTTGGTAGGAGATGCAGCGCTGCAGGGGGAAGGGCCAGGGAGGCAATTGGCGCCTTTGATTCAATTTGTTTAAAGTGTTGTAAAAATCGTTGTAATCACATTCATTTTTGCTACGAAATGTTACAATTATAATTGTCTGTGCGCTTGTGAGACTTTTTAGCTTTGTCACTTATAAAAGCTACGTCGAAAAAAATTGGGTGTACCTTTTGAGTCTAATATGGCTTTGTTCCCTCTATCAACAAACCATAGCGTCATCTCTGTGAAGGTGTCTTATACGTATTTTATGGATTGGTGGGTGGGGGTGGGTATAAAATGGTGTGGGTGTGGGTGTGAGGGTGTGTGTAAATTATACAAGTAGATTTAGAGTTGCAAAGATGTACAACCGATAAAACAATATAATTTACATTGTCTTACATCTTGCTTCCACATCTTTGTTCGACAATGTAGCCGTACTTTGAAATACGATAGTTGGTGGCAAGAAATGAAGAATCGGTATAAACCCAACTATCTACTCTTACAATTTATCGTGATCTAGTCATAAAATATGGCGTGGGTTTGGTAAATAATTTAATGCATCTGAAGATGAATGGTCAAAATAAGGAAATAAGCGCCTTTTAAACTTTGGCATTTTCGTGCACTGAAGTAAGCTCTATATTCTTTTCTTTTTCTTTTGGTATAACATGTTAAATGATACATTAAGTCCTTTTAAGCTCATGATGAAATATACACGTTTAACGATTTTATGTTGCAATATTAATCATGAAATTCATTTGTTACTGAAAAACTCACCCAGAAACTAATTGCTGATTTCCTTAGATTTAAGTATGTAATGCCATTTCAAAAAGATATGATAAAAGCAATGACCTTTTATCAATTTTATTCTTCAACAACGATATGTTTTTCTATGGAAAAAAGGTGGTGATAGTTATAATGATTTGTATATTTTAGCTTCAAATGGAGGAGTGCAGGGGATTAGTTTACGTGTCTCCCCTTATGCCGGCCGAGCCCACAATATTTTGTTTTATTTGTCGGTCTCAGAAGGCCATGTGTCAGTAAATTTGTACCACTGGCGAGCATTTGTTAATCGAAGATGATTTGTCATTGTATCGTAAATGAAAACGTTTTAATCATTTTTGTTAGAAACCTTGTAAAATTCATGGTGAATCACATCTGTTTAATGTAGCGTATGAACAATAGTCACAATTAGTTTGCATCAATTTGAGGTGCTATTTGCCAGGTGTACACTCAATCTGGACTTAGATTGTAATATTTCCAAATAACAGCCCCCAATATCGCTCGGGTCGACGAAGCAATTGAGATTAAATGTCTTGCCCAAGGACATAACCCGTTAGCCGTAGCAGGGCTCGACTCACAACCTCATGATTGGGAGTCCTACACTGTTACACTAGCGCACACGAGTTCTAGGGAGAATTTTTCTGTATTTCAAAAAAATACATTGCCAAAATTGAATTGGATAAAATAAAACTAATTCCATATTTAGTTAAGAATACCTGAAAGCATTCATATTCAACATGAATTTTTTCATAAAAATTCCTCTGTCGCAAAATATGAATATTAATGAGGTCAGTCACGGAAGGACATCAAAACGGACATGGTTTTTCACCTTCAGTACATTTGTGAAATTTTTTATGAAAGTTATGAAGAAATTTTATTTCAAAGTTACTGAATGCATTGCTTGGTGTTTTTGCAATAGTTTGCCATGTTCCACATCAAAATATTCCCTACAGTTATGTTTTAACAATGCGAAATGCGAAGGGATCATGGTCACGGAAGGACGGTAACGGAAGGACAATTTGTCCGCTGATTTTTGGGTGCACTGAACTGTAAAGCCTAGTCAGGATTAACAAAAAATACAACCTCATGTGTAAATTTGATCCTTATTTAAGCCATTTAGAACAATAACACCCCAGTAAACAACCAAGAATGGGTTGAAAAAAATAAATGAAAATTACTACTTTTCATTATAAAAATCAAGAAATTTGACCAAAAAATAGGTTTTTTAAAGAAATTTCATAGACATCTTTGTTCAGTCTTTTCAAAATTAAGTTCATTTTAAAGAGCATCAAAATAGCTTTCTTTGATACCAAATATATGGTGGTAGCATTTTTCATTGAATAGTTACATCCTTTTTTCAATATTTTTCTCATGTCCACTTTTTCGTGAAAATGCCCTCTACATTAGTAATTTCCTTTTGCCGAGGTGGCTTTGAACAATGTTTTGAATTATGGTGCATTCATAGTCCAACGATTTCACAACGATTTCATCGCACGACGTCTGTCGATACGCAGTCTTCAAACGCGCTGCGCATATTGCGCTATAACTCTTGAAGACTCTATCGGCAGACGTCGTGCGATGAAATCGTTGGACTATGAACGCACCATTAGGCGCCCTACTAATTGCAGTGGTTGATTGATAGAACTCATATAGAAATTAGTGAGAAACTAAGACAACATTTCAAATTAGTTGTGAGACCACTTTTTAAATTTGGATTTCACTCTGAAGGTAACATTTTTAAAGGTCATGTAAAAATATTACGGGAGAAACTTTTATAGTCTCATATATCGATCGATTGTTGGTTGTACTAAATAATAATTTGTGCACATCTAATGGTTGAGTTTCAAAATTAACTCAGGTTTTTTGAATATCATTTTAAAATGTTTTCTATCCTCATGTTATTTGAAAATTCATATAGTTATTATACAAGTACCGTATATACATACAAATGTCACAATCAGGACCACCCCGACATGTGTGTTATGTATACATTGTAAGTATAAATATTGCTTTGGAGCACACACATTTACATCATTATTTATACCATAATAGCGTAAAACGTTTCTTTCGATTTTAACGACTTTCATAAACATTGATGACTTTCATAAACACCATGATAATCCAAAACCGTATGCAAATTTACGACATTTTGACGCTGGGCAAGCTAATATTTCCGAACTCTAAAACGAACCCAACTCACCTCCAAGGTTGGTTGTCTATCTTTAATGGGTTACTTAAAAATGGAATACCTCCAACATTGCCTGAGTGAGCATTACATGAATGTATTTTGCCAATGTATAGTTACACATAATATTCTCTAAGTTTTCTTCATTTTTTAAATGTATATAGATACCTTATTTTGCAAAACTCTACCCAACTTGCATGTTTATCTTGGTTTCATGCATTACATTATTCACCCTATCCTTGATATGCAACATCACATTACTTACACTACATAGATTATATTCCAAACCAAAACGACGATAATAACATTTTAGAAGTAGTGTTACTTTAAAACTAAAAACGAATTGCGACTTGTCTTTATTAAATTTACAAATTTGCTTCATTAGTTCAAGCCCTGAAGTAAACCTCGATATACCATGTATACTGTGTGCTATTACTTGTGTTTAATAGAACGCACATAATAAATACAAATTTGCTTGATTGTATTACCAAGATACATCTGTTTCTGCTTCGTTATATGGTTGAAAGTCATTATAATCATGCTATTGACATAAAAGATGTAATCTTTGTTGATAATGATTTAAAATAGTCACCTTATTTGCTTAACCTCCGATCTTCAATTAACCAGCAAATATTGTTTTCTTTGCTTCACAATTCTGTAATTTCATTACATTCTGAACATTCAGAAAATAATTAGACTTGCACAATAATATTTGCCAACACGAATACAATTAGGTAATCCTGACCAGTTATTTTTGCTTAATTGGGTTAAATTTTGATTGTAATATCCAATGTTATTTCAGAATACAAATTTGAGCCATACAGTAGTTTGTATTATTACAATTTTTATAAATATTTTTGAACTAATCATTTCTATTCATTGGTAGGTCACAAGCTATCTCTCATGTAGTAGTTACTGGCTTCAGGAAAGTATACATAGCAAAATGCTGGACAATCGATTTAAGAGCAATCAAAAAGCATTTGTTGAAAATCTTATATTGTACCTTTAATGAAATATAAGTGAGCATATACAAATTTACCATACTTTATTTAGTTGCACTTATATCATCGCGCCCTTTACAGCAAAATAGTACTGCACTCTTATTTCGTGGGATTTAAAAGTTTTAAGTCTGAACTCGGATTAAAATCCAAAGCACATAAAAGTTCATTTTTTTAATCTTTGAAGATTACTCCTATCAAGTTCAGTCTTACAAAAGATTAAGTTGTTAATCTTTCAACGGATTAAAAAAGGAAAAGTGAAATATCGGCAAAATGACCAATAGCGTCGATTGTATTGGTACACATGCCTATGATTTCGACATCATTACTAAGTACGTTTTTGTCAACAACGTGTTCCAGTCTGCGTATTTTCAGTGCGATAAAGGTGAAAAAAACAAATATATGAGAAGATGCAATAATTCTTAACAACTTTTGGCTGGTGGTATCATAGGCTTACTGACAAAAAGAGTATGAGTTGCATTTTAAATCAGCTGAGTAAGCTTAAAATTTATATGAATTTACAGCAAAATAGTACTGCACTCTTATTTCGTGGGATTTAAAAGTTTTAAGTCTGAACTCGGATTAAAATCCAAAGCACATAAAAGTTCATTTTTTTAATCTTTGAAGATTACTCCTATCAAGTTCAGTCTTACAAAAGATTAAGTTGTTAATCTTTCAACGGATTAAAAAAGGAAAAGTGAAATATCGGCAAAATGACCAATAGCGTCGATTGTATTGGTACACATGCCTATGATTTCGACATCATTACTAAGTACGTTTTTGTCAACAACGTGTTCCAGTCTGCGTATTTTCAGTGCGATAAAGGTGAAAAAAACAAATATATGAGAAGATGCAATAATTCTTAACAACTTTTGGCTGGTGGTATCATAGGCTTACTGACAGAAAGAGTATAAGTTGCATTTTAAATCAGCTAAGTAAGCTTAAAATTTATATGAATTCTCATCTGTTATTTAAATCTGTAAGAGATTAAGTATCAATCCCCTGTTCAGTCCTTTCACATTTAAAATTTAGATCTCAAAGATCAATTCTTTCTTCAATCCTTTTTGGATTTATTATTGTTAATTTCTATGAAATATTTATTCGAAATCCAGAAGGATAGTTCAGTTTACAAGGTCTTTGAAAAGACTAAAATTTAGTCTCTTAGATTAAAATTTGAATCCCGTTAATTCAGAGTGTAGTGATTTTGTGAATCTTACTTCAAAATGGAACACCAAGACGCAATACCTATGACGCAACTTTCTCATCAACTGTCATGAAACATCATGAAATTTAATATTTAAAAACGATTGAAAGATACGCTGGTAATTAAATCACGATTCTCTGCGAGGTTAATATCGTACCTAACTTGTTTCACCTTCATTATGGAGATTGCAATAATATTGAATCCTATTGCTCAAGGGGCTTGTCATAATGTACTCATTTATAGTTTAAACTGTAAATTGGTATATTCACGAACCTGTAGTGACGGTACATTATTATTCATTATCAACATGCGACATAGCCCACGGTTTTAAACTTGTTAAAGAAAAATTCTTTAAAAACTTTTAAAAATGATTATTATACACTCTTAGAAAGCCAGGTTCGAATATGAGCTTATCCTGATTACGGATCAAAATATGATCCGGAAATGGATCACATCTGATCCTTTTCGGATCAAATTGATCCTTTTTCTATCAATCTGATCCTTTTTGGGATCATATTTTTGATCCAGAATCAGGTTAAGCTCATATTTGATCCTGGCTTTCTAAGAGTGTATTTAACATAAAGCTTAGCTTCAATAACTCTAAAATTCACATTTATATATATATCAAATATATAGTAAACAAAACAATAAGGTGGCTTAGCACAGAAACGAGCTAATATCATTGGTGTTGGACCCAATTTCAAAGTATTTATCCCCGGCTTTTAGCGTACTTTCTAGCGTACTGTATCTTGCGCTTTAATAAAACGCGATCTTATTCGTGCATTATTTTTATTTTCTTGCACAGTGCTTAAGGTATTAGTCATTGCTTAAAAAATGTTGATGTTTTTGCTTAATTTTGGTTAATACATATATATCAAAAGTAAGTCGGTGGTCTTTTTTATTACGTCTTTGTTAAAGAACTATACATATAAGGACCAAAACATATGTGAAAAAGAGAGAAAAAAATAGAGCGGTTTTTTTTAAATATATGTGTTTTTGTCTTATTTATTTTGATTTTAAAATGTAGACACATCGTTGTTGGTTTGTGATGAACAACTTTGTAGCGTGTTGAATGCCTAAATGAACGAAATTTGGAATTCATTGTTTTATTCCCAAAGTCATGTCATTGAATATCGTAGGTGAATCTTATTTGTTGTACGTTCTCGCACGATACCTCTAGCCAGTTT
>JXSR01S074873.1:4386-14449 GCA_000969725.1 Ophiothrix spiculata | reverse complement strand
CAAATTGGTACATTTTGCGTTTTCAATATTATGATTTTAATTACGTTTTATCTTAAAGGTACCATATAATTACTAGAATGACCCTACTAAAACAGTTGACATAAAAATGCTACGCTCGCTCGACGTTTTCGAAGTATGAAACAGGTCCCTGTCATTGAACTCATCTTATTGCCATATGATGACAGCAGCAAATTACCTTAATTAAGAAATACGTCTGCCATATCAGAGGTCAAATTTGGACAACCTCAGCGCGCCAATTCTCGCTAATTGACATTTGAAAATGGCGTAGGTGGTTACAGTACTGAATCTATTTAATATGTTCTGAGATGTGCATTTTCCGGTGTATTTGTGATTATAAATAATAGACTAAACAAATTCACCGCAAGATGTACAGAAAATTTTACTATTCCACAGTTCCGTTGTTGTACAAGACAAGTACAAGAGCCTTACAAGACACCAGGCATGCAAGACACCGGTAATAAGCACAAAAGCACTTACTAAGTTGGACAACAATAAATTTTCCCGCAAACATTTTAACAGCAAAACATTAGAAAAAGATTGTTAAAGATATATGTAATCCCTGCTTAATACTATTCGAAACATTTTCAAACATATAGTGTAATGTGATAGAATACAAACATCTTGTTAACATAACAATTTGATTATTACCATGCCTAGAACATAGATCGATCACAGATGGACGGAATCTGATAAAGATTGTATTTTATTACATAAATAACCTATATTTAAACTATGAATATGAAGAAATAAAGTTAGTCCTTAAAATGCTGAAAGTATATAAATATCAGAGCATTGAATGTGACAGTCATCTCTTCTAGTTTATTTACGTGGTAACCTTTTTGTGACAGAAACAATGAAATGCTATACCAATTATTTTGTGTTTCTTACGGGAAATTACATAAAGCTTATAAATAATGGTGTATTACGTATGCACAGAAAAATACAGCTAATAGATACTAATGTAATATGTGTGACGAAAAGCATTTTCTGGCATGTCTTATGGCTTTATCATGATCAAAAAATGGGTAGGCTTTGAGTTCATTTTTTCAGGCATGATTAACTGGTGTTGTTAATTAGAAAACTTGAAGTAAAAATACTTTCCTTTTGGTCATCTGCATACTTTTTAATGTGATGACTCACCCCGGAAAGGTGGACATTGCGAGGGAACACTTTTCAAGAAACTGAAGAAAATAGGCTACAAAAGAAAAAAAAATAATAAGAATTTCCAGCAGATTTTCCATTTTAAAATTGGATCGCCTTGATCAATATCAACAAGTAAGGTGTCATCCTAAAGCTTAAAAAGTGCTGTAACAGATGAAAGGATAAAACCAAAATTGATATCATCTGCAAAGTCCCCCCTTTCGGGGTGAGCCATTTCATATAATCAATTGCATTATAGCCGTAGAGTATAATTGGCTATAGCACCAAATGGCTCTAAGTACCCCTTTTCAAGCATAACCAATAAAAGATTAACAATAAAATATTAATCATTAAGTCGTGGTACAATAGATAAGTGTTTAATTATGTTAAAAATGAGATGTTCGGGTTTTTTATTTTGTTTAAGATAACATTATATTAAAACAATATATATCAACTATCAAATAAAGAATAAAATATTGTTTAAGAAAAACAAAGTAAGCCAACTTAATATGGGGAGGATAACACCATAAGTGTAATGTCTAGAAAAATATGATAATGCAAAGAAACAGTTTTATTATTAAACGTCTCTTTTGTGCTGTTTGGTGAGTTTGTTAATTTTTTTGGTGCATATATTTACTATCTAAATAATCTATCAAATATCCATAAAGGTTCCACAACGGTGATGTGTGACAGAAACTTAAGACTCTGTCACACATCACCGTATAGTCCCAAAACGTACGAATAAGGCACAAACGTTTCACATACTGAACGTGTGCTAAACGGACCACCACCGTATCAAAAACGAATTAAACGCATAAATAATGGACAAACCGTGTGAATAACGTGATAACGTATTGATCGTACTTCTAACAAACACATGACGAACAACAATGCATAAAACAAATAATAATTGGATAAAGTATGTAAGGCATATGTTTTGCTTTATACGTTGATGTTTGATAGAGCCTTTAGATAAATTAAATTGCTTTAACGATATTGGGGGGGGGGGAGTGGGGGAGGCGCTCCGGGTGGCAATTGGTACTTGTGCTCAGTATAAGAATGGCGTAAAAGGGTCTAATTTGACCCACCAGCGGCGTCTACACTGTTACTTTACTAGACGTGTTACGAAAAAAGGTTGGTTTAGACGAGAGTTAAGGGATCAATTTTGAGGTGCTGTGATAAGCATGAGTATCAATTAGTTATGCAAGCGGTGTCCCCCGGGTGTAGTCATGATCAACATTACCTTCAGAAAAGTTATCTGTAAAAGTCATTAAACATTGACGATATAAGGATATGACAGTCTATTTTTGCTATAGAATTGACGCAGCAAAGGTACACATTACTTAAGTGCAATGCAAGTTGGTGCTAGTCAGGACAGGACACCAGGTGGCGATGACACCTTATATCTGATGGTATCTCAGAGATGTTTTCCTTTGATTAATCATAAGTTATTGATTCATAAGTAATTAATCTCACGTTGGTATATCGAAATGTTGTTTTAGTTTTAAGAAGTATAACCCATGGAATATTATTATTATCTTTTTTAATGCTTGTGCCGCCATAGCATTTATGAAAAGAATTGAAACTCAAACAGAAAAATAAGCTTATTGTGACGAAAGTAAACATTCAAAAGTTATTAAGGTTAGTTCTCGTGAACATTCGACCCTTTAAAGAAAGCTTGGAACCATAAAAAGTCATTTCAAGATCAAATACCAAAGTCGCTCAGAGGTATTTCAAAGTTATTTCAAGGTCACTACCATAATTGGTAAACACTTGACCCTATAAAGACCAAACTGGAACATGAATAGCTGTCAACCTGAGGTAAAGGTCATAGTCAAGTGGTCATTTGAAGTCAAATGACAAAAATGTTCAAACAGTTGACCTGCGGTCATTTGGGGTAATTGTTGCTTAAATAAGTACATAAGTACATGACCAGTACTGCTCGTGACCCCTTTACTCCACAAGATTAATCAATGTCGATGTCATAGGAGGCATAAGGTATGGGGGTCAAAGGTCAGATTTTGAATATGCTCTTATTATAATAATCTATTATTGTGAAATTATTGTCATTAATTAACGATTCATATAGCTCATGCAACCAATATGGAGGACGTTTTTCAATATTAAGGCCATATCTAGTGCACAATTTTATGTATCACATTTTTCTCATTTGTAGGGACTGACAACTTGATTTCAAATATACAATGTAATCTGGGAGTAATTTTACACCCAGCATGCAATTGATATACCGTCCTGCAGAAGATTTTACGTAAATAGAAAAGAAACATTTTTAAAAAGGAACACACAAACACAGCTTCTCTGAATTTAATATAATTTAATTTTAACCTAGTAAAAATTTCCATCAAACCTACCAATAAACAATGAAAATATAACTGAGGTGAAGGTTTCAAATATTTATAGAGTTAACTGTGTCAAAACACAGCTCATGTGGGCATCGCTGTCTAGACTCATTAATCAGTATGCCCATTTTACACACGATGGTAACGTCTGCGTCACTTTAAAAGCTCTTGAATGTTTTGAAAATAACGGAAATTGTTATTTTACCGCAGGTGTTTTATTTTGTTAAATTTAATTTTATGCATCAATAAACATTCCGTTGATTTCAGTTGCTTAGAAACAGAAGCATCGATTCTTATCCTCAAATTGAACAAACTTGTCTTTTTATCATTTAATGTTTACATTTATTGCAGTCATTAAGCTAGGCGCCGTATCGTAGTTTTAAGCTCGTTTACTATAAAGCATTTTCAGGCTTTTTAAAAATGCGCTTTTTCACTATATGATTCCTTTATTAAATGAGGTGTACTCCAACATGTCGCCTCCTAAACAGTGGGTGACAAATGTCATAATCCCACTGCCGAAGAAGGGCGATTTGTCTCTAATGACCAACTATTATAGAGGCATATCTCTAACGTCGATAGCTGCCAAAGTTTACAACAAGATCCTGCTAAACCGGATACGACCACACATCGACCCTCTGCTACGAAAGAACCAGGCAGGATTTCGACCAGGCCGTAGTTGTGCTCAGCAAATCCACATCTTAAGAAGAATCATGGAAGGTTTTATAGACCATCAACTTCCTCCGATTGTCACCTTTGTGTTTTTTAAAAAGGCATTTGACTCCATAAACAGAACCGTGATGTTTGCAGTCCTACGGCACTATGGCATTCCCGAGCCACTGGTGAACGCTATCCAAGTGCTATACACCAACTCCAGTAGTGCAGTCATGGTGGATGGAAATATTTCCAACCCATTCGATGTAACAACAGGAGTTATTCAAGGTGATGTGTTAGCTCCATTCCTATTTATCATCTTGGTGGATTATCTCTTAGAAAAAGCATCGGTAGGAGACTCTGGTGTAGTTACACATCCAAGAAGATCAAGAAGGTACCCAGCAAAAGTTTTAAATGACCTTGACTTTGCAGATGACATCGCCCTGCTCGAATCCTCCATCTCTCGAGCTCAATCACAGCTAACCAGAACTGCCAATGCTGCTACTGACCTGGGTCTTATCATCAGCGCCCCAAAGAAAGAATACATGGTTATAAATGGCCATCCGCAGCCCCCGCTGGAAGGTTATGGTAATGCAATCAACAAAGAAGAGGACTTCAAATACCTTGGCTCTATGATGGCATCCAGCAGTGGAGATTTTAAGAAAAGGAAGGGCCTTGCTTGGGCAGCATTTTGGAAGCTGGAGCGTTTGTGGAGATCCCCCAATATCACTATCTCCACTAAGGTCAAACTCCTTCAACACAACTTGTGTCACTGTCCTGTTGTATGGCTGTGAATCATGGGTCCTGACCAAAGTAATGGAAAATGAGATCAATGCCTATGGTACCTCTTGTTATAGAATTATGCTTGGCATCAAAAGGATCGACAGAGTGACCAATGCTTCCATATATGATCTGGCACAGGCTTCACCACTAGTGGAGAAAGTTAGGTCTCGTCAGCTCAGATTCTTGGGCCATGTGCTCAGGATGCCTGAAGATGAACCATGCAAAGAGTATGCATTATACATTCCACCACATGGGAAAAGGAAACCAGGAAGACAACGGACCCTTTTTCTGCAATACATCCAGAAGCTAGTGAATGATACAGAGCGCATACTGGGCCCCAAAACATTAACTAAAATGGCTCAGGACCTTTGTAGTTGGAGAAAACTTGTAGTCACCTGCTCTGCAGTCGACGGATGATGATGATGATGATGATGATGATGACATGACCAGTACTGCTCGTGACCCCTTTACTCCACACAAGATTAATCAATGTTGATGTCATTATAGGAGGCATAAGGTATGGGGGTCAAAGGTCAGATTTTGAATTATGCTCTTATTATAATAATCTATTTTTGTGAAAATTATTGTCATTAATTAACGATTCATAGCTCATGCAACCAATATGGAGGACGATTTTCAATATTAAGGCCATCTTGTGTAAAATTTTATGTATCGTATTTATCCCGTTTGTTGGGACTGAAAACTCAATTTCAAATATACCATGCGATTGATATACCATCCTGCAGAAAATTCTATGTAAATAGAAAAGAAACATTTTTAAAAAGGAACACATTCAGCTTCTCTGAATTTCAATATAAATCAATTTAACCTAGTAAAAATTTCCATCTAACCTACCAGCAAACAATAAAATTATAACTGAGGTGAAGGTTTCAAATATTTATAGAGTTAACTGTGTCAAAACATAGCTCATGTGGGCATCGCTGTCTAGACTCATTAATCAGTATGCCCATTTTACACACGATGGTAACGTCTGCGTCACTTTAAAAGCTCTTGAATGTTTTGAAAATAAATGAAATTGTTATTTTACCGCAGGAGTTTTATTTTGTTAAATTTAATTTTATGCATCAATAAACATTCCGTTGATTTCAGTTGCTTAGAAACAGAAGCATCGATTCTTATCCTCAAATTGAACAAACTTGTCTTTTTATCATTTAATGTTTACATTTGTTGCAGTCATTAAGCTAGGCGCCGTATCGTAGTTTTAAGGCTACAGTCCTTAAATGGGTGCCATTTTTGCCAACGGCATCTTTACTGCAACTTTTTACCTACTTACACATATCAGAATAATACAATTTTTGGCGTACATATGTAATAGAGTCTCTAGTTTATACATGAGACTTAAGTAGTGATTTCACGTCCATTATCAAGGTCAAAATTACGTCAATAAACTACTTCGAAAAATTTACACCATTTTCGCCGAAACCTTAAAATTTTATGATGTTCGAACGATTCGCCTGTTTTCAAATTTTGACAGATTGTAGGCTTGATACTTATTATTGAATTACACATAATATTTTATAAATGTGTTGTGTTGATTTTGAATGATAATGTAACAAACCCGCGTTGTTTTGCCCGAAAAACCGGGCGTGAATTATGACTCTGTGTTCGCCCTGTTGGAGCTGTGAATAGCCTGATTTTAGTATCTACATTATGTCTGATATACGCATTCACATAATTTACTTAAAAATTGAGCATTCCAATGAGGCAAAAATTGCAATTCTTATGTAAACAAAAGAAAAATACGGCATTCTAATGTTTATGTTTTAGATTCTAGTTCACCATCTCAATGCTGCCTGGATAGCTCAGCGGTAGATCTCTCGCTTCGTAATGCATGACTAACCCCCGCCATAATCTATGGTTCGAGTCCCCGCAAAGGCAGTGGAAACTATTTATCTTTTCATGATTAAAAAAAAGTTAGGATTCACATTTTCCTGAGCATGTTGATTCCTCGTACCCTTAAGCTCGTTTTACTATAAAGCAATTTGAGGCCTTTTAAAAATGCGCTTTTTCACTATATGATATCTTTATTGATTTAAATCTTGCTTCAAGACCAGGCACTTGGGCCCACTTGAAGTTGAATGTGGGAGTTTAGGGTTATTTTGCTGTAAACTTAGGGTTAGATTTCCCGTAAGGATTTGATGTGACCTACCGAGTAATGTTTCCTTCTCATCTGTTATATTTTCAGTAGAACCAAATTTGTTTTTACCATGTTTAAATGGTTTCAAAAAAGTTGATTGTCTTATGAAATGAAAATATACCTTCATTTGAAGGAATTTTACCAATAGTTATCTCAAATTTGCAAAAGTGGATATGAATACAGTAGTGCCGGATGAAAAAAACCCTTTTCAAAAGCATGTTCAATGATAAATTTCAATATATTAAACCAGAAATTTAGTAAGTCAGAGCAACAGACGTGCCGGGCGAAATCATCGAACTTCAGTAATAATATCATGTTTGCCAATAATTACTGATACCAAAAGAAGTGTAATTGAACGCTTTTGAACATTTAAAAAAACTTTAAAAAAACACACACTTGAAGAGTTAAATGGGATATCTTCAACATTGGCCAAATGGATTTTGCTAATGTAACATTACTTTCTCAGACTTTATTGCATATTCAAAATGTATGGAAACCCCATTTTCGCAAAACACAATCCCGTCGATATTGTACATGTGTAACTGTACCATAGATATATAATCATTACCTAATACAGTCTAGTTTTGATGAACAACAACACATTTTCATTCGAAGCAAAAGATAAGGATAGGAACACTGAAGGAAAAAAACCGACTTGTATTGTGAATTGTCTAAAAACTGCAAATTTACTTCATTTGTTTTGCCCCGCAGTAAACCTTAATGTGTATACGGTAACTTGTGTACACGCACAATTAATGAAATGTCCATTGATTATATTAGTTTAGGTCATTCTTTTTTGCTTGAAATAATGTTTGAAGTTAAAATAATCATACTATTGATATAGTAATATGCAAGAAGTAATCTCTGTAGAGATTTGTAGAGGGTGACTAAAATGACAATTTGCTTAACCTCCAAATCTCAATATATATTTACTGTTTTAGTACTTTATCCAAATTTTCGTTTTAGATTAATCTTTATTTAATCATTATTATACTTGCTATTATTATGAAATACTTATGAAATGTACAGACCGTACGCAAAGTTACAAACGTCTATATACATATAAAGAAATTTAATAGCCATAACAATACAAGAGAGTCATTTTCAGATTTTTCGGAGATATTGTATTAGAATTAATTACTTACCTTAAATTTGCATAAGTTATTTTAGTCATTGAACATCGATGATAAGGTTATGGCAATTTACTGTTGCTCAGAAAATAGAATTAGCTACATCTATCTTACGAAGTACAAGTCGGTGCTAGTCGTGACAGGGCTCCAGGTGTCGATGGCGTTCGGTAGATATCTCAGAGGTGTTTTGCTTATAATGATTATAATTTTATTCATACGTGATTAATCTCACAATGGTATATCGAAATGTTTTTTTAGTTTTAAGAAGACCTTGCAATCTATAGAATATTAATATCTAAATTGTCATTAAATGGGGGTAGCTATTGAAAAAATAAAATCCTGCACCCGACTCTCATTGTTATATTTTATGGAAGGCCGTTATTGCCAAAAAAACGTCCAAGATAGAATGTAATACCTCAATCGTTTAAAATACGTCTTAGACGTTAAATTACCCAGGCATCCAAGGCATCCAAGAAATCCAAGAAACCCATCTTGGACGTTATAAGTATGCTCTTGGACGTCCAAGATACATTCTAGAGCGTACAATATGTTTAACGAATTTTTGGTTTTAGACGTCCAAGAATTCTGAAATAGTGTTGGACGATATTTAGATATTCATGGTACATCAGTGTAGTTCATAAGTGTCGTGAGAACTTCGCGTTAGCTTGAATTTGACACGCACCTTATTAAACGTTAGTTTACTTCAAATGAATCGGCGGGAAAATAAATGTTTATAGGTTTAGATGAAACAAGTTCGACCAATTCTTTATTCAACGTCTAGAAAACTGTCAAGATATTGACCATATCTACCATCGATCTTATCTAATTCAGGCTCTGCCCCATTAGCATAGTACTGCAATTAGTAGGGCTAAACGATATAGACGTATGTAGTTTTCATGTCTGCTCAATGCAAAAAAATAAAAAAATAAAAAGCTTGTAAAATGCTGATCTCGTTACACATCGCTACAAGTAATTGAGTTTCAGTAAACCAATCTGTTACTAACATCATGCATTCCAGACCTCTGTTAATTATTTCTCTCCAACAACAACCTGCTTTTAATATAATCAAGGCCAAAACGCACAATGCTTGCCCAGAATCAAAAAGCATACATATTTGAGTAAAATTGTAAAACCGTCCATCACTAAAGCAATTAGTTTGGGCGTTTAAGAGTCATTTTTTCTTGGACGTTTAAAACTTACAAAGTTCTTAGATGTTAAAGAACAAGCCTCTGACGTCCAATGCGCACTGACTTTCCACAATATGGTTTGCACGTTATAGAATGCATCTTGGACGTTTAAGATTGAGTCTTAAACGTGTAAGGCGTGTTTTGATCGTTTATGGTATCATGTCCTAGCTTAGACGTTTTTGGCAATAACGGCCCTCCATATTTCAGTTTAGAAATCTTTAGTATAGGATCACAAAACGACTGTCGACTTCTTACATGATATTACGATATGCAACGGATTATGCAAATAAATTATTGTACACCATATCTATGGTGTAGGAGCTCGTGCGGTCTAGTGGAATAGCGCAGGACTCCGAATCATGAGATCGCGAGTTCGAGCTCCGCTACGGCCAACAAGTTATGTTCTTGGGCAAGGCATTTAATGCTCATTGCTTCGTCGACCCGAGCGTTATATGGGTAATTGCTAGGAATATAGTCGAGTAGCGCCGTCCGATAACAAGGACATTGTAAATGGCAGCTGACCGTATTCTATTGGTAATGTAATAATTGTCATAAGCGCTTTGACCCGATGTTCAATCGGAAAAAGCGCTATATAAGTGAGATAATTATTATTATTATTATTGTCACAGCAAT
>JXSR01S074872.1:25536-38614 GCA_000969725.1 Ophiothrix spiculata | reverse complement strand
TTACACACGACTTGTGATACACAAACCTTTTCGTTTAACAGGATATAAAATGTAAATAGTAACACAAAATGTTAAATATTATATGCATGTTGATGTATCATGAAGTTTTGACTTAAAAAAAGTGCAAGGCGAGACACGTTTTTAATTCAAAAAGAGATTTATTATAGCAGCGAACATTTGTAAAATATACAGGTACCGAGATTGTGAATGCTACATTAAAATTCTGAAAAAGTTTACAAGATAAAAGTGAACAAAGATACGGCTTCTCCAGGCATTCACATGTCAAATAAAATACTGATAATAATAACAGGATTGAGATTAGCAGCTAGTTTTAAACTAAGATTTTTTTTGCATAAATGTGTTGCAAAAGAGACACATCTTTACACGATAGTGAGCCTTATTTCAATTCTGAAAACCATTTTAGCCTTATTTCAATTATTCTGAAAACCATTTTTAGGATTTTGTCACACAAATTTATCAACCATCATTGACCTGTCTGTTAAACACACTCTTACTCGACGACACCTGGTGTTTCCAATGACTCTTAGAAATTAAAAACACAGACAAGGAGACTTTTCCTTCTTGACATGCTGCTACTTAAAAGCCTTGACTGTAAACATGGATGCCGGATTGCCAAACGAAGATTCGTGTAGTTTTGTATTTCTAAAATATCCATTTGAGTAAATCAAGTACTGATAATTGCAACCACAGAAATTTTAGATCGTTGTCAGGGAAGGTGATGTATTCTGTCACATGCTTAACAGAACTTGATTTTTAAAGATTGAATGATGATTTTCTGTCTATAAACTATTTTGAGTAATACGTTTAATGGAAACGCTGTCTGTGTATATTCAATGTTCACTTCTCTTTAACGTATCTACAATAGGTTTGCCAATGGATGGTACAATTTCCTTAATTACTGTTCCATGCTCTCACGTGTAACCTACTCATGTTATTGTTCCACTTGTCGACTGCGTAGCAAGTTTATTATGGTAATTATGCCCTTTTTATGTTAACCCAATATTATTGTCAGAGAAAACATGCGGCTTTATTAGGGACTGGTTATCTTGCTTATTCCTTATCAAGTGATTTTAAAATAGAACATTTGTGTATGTAATTTTCAACTAAACAAAGAAACTACACAGATGTAGCTTTATTATTTTATTACAGGATAGTTATGGCTCGCTTATGTTTCATGGTTTGATATATAACGGTCTTAAAACAGGGCATTTGCTTTCTTTGTGTTACTAAGCAACTAAACAAAATACTTTTTTTTTGATACATTAACATGTAAAATAAAACCATTACTTTGTGTGGGTGGTGTCAGTGAGCAATTTTCAAAAGGGTGACAATTTAACTCTTACAAAGAGTGAAGTATAAGTCTAAAAGAGTGACATGTTACTCTCTTCGAGTAGTAAGCCATTCGATTTCACTCAAAAAACAGTTACATATTAATCTTTTCGAGTGAAACAAAATCCACTTCAAGAGACCGTTCTCTCTGTGTAATTTAGAGTGTATGTACATGTTCATGTATGGATTTAGCGACAATATGGATACTACAGATGTCTTTGGGGTTTCTTTCTCATAAAGTTTAAGTTAAGTGCATTAATTTGGGACTAAAATGGCTAACACTTGCAATTGCGGCCTTGAATGTTAAATGTTATTGTTATGGACACTAACAATAGTGGTTTACAATCGATTATAAAATAAATTTATTATCCAAATTCATCAGTTTGATACTAGTATTTTCTCAATTGGGAAATAAGCACGCATTATCACGATTCCAATCATATCATAAACCAATAACGTTCATAGAAAATGACAGCATATGTCCAGACATATATTAATCTGACAGAATTTAAATGTTATTACATACACATTAAACGCTATACCATGTAGTCTATTGGATTTTAATGAAATTGATGACTGATGAATAAATAAAGAGCGTATTGTCCAACAGTGTTAAGTCCACCCACCTTGAATTGAAATTTTAATAGAAACTGGTTGTTACTAGCTTAAAGTATCTAGCAACAGGTTTCTGAAACAATCGAATCCAAATTCAACTTTTTCCAAAGCGTGTTTAGTCTCACCTGGACTATACGTGTAACTGCAAAATGTAATAAGTCCATAGGCAAACTTGCCCATTTTGAGTCAAAACTTGTTAAGTCCACTGCATTTTTGAAACTAAAAAAAAATATTTAGTTAGAAAAAGTAGAAATATCAGATTTTAATTTTCATGTTTTTTTCAGATTTTAATTTTTTTAAGTGATCCTCAATAATGTCCCTATCTTGAACAGTAGTCCTGGAAAAATAATATTGTTTTTAACAGTAATAGAAAAAAAAAATGATTTTCTTGGAATTTAAAATTATTGGGAACTTAACATGGTTTAAAAATAAGCTCTACAAATTTAGATGGAGATATTTTAATCAAACCAGTTCAATATGAAAATGCAACTTTAAATTAAAACACAACAACAACAACAATCAACTTTGAACTGTACCCTCTTTTATCGAATAACTATTTCTAAAACAAAAATGGTATCTAATTCAATACACATTATTTTTTTCTGATTCTACTCTAATCATGACAGTACTATGTATTATTATATGCCCAAGAGTTCCGTTAACGTTTCTTTAAAAGGGAATGCGTATGTATTACTAAGGCACTATATTGGAATTGCTTTAAGTGCCTTCGACTATCATTCGAGACGACAAGAATAAAATACATCATATCCTAAACTTTGGGTATAAATGTACTTTATGAATTCCCATCACGTTTTCACTCGAAGGTTATTATAACACCCAGCAGGTCCACTAGACGTGCTATCGTTGAGATTTGGTCAATTCATATAAGAACAAACAAATTGTTTAAAGTGGGTAATTGAAATGCAAAGAAACCTAGAGCACATTTGATGATTTACCCGGAAGAAACAAAAGACGTGACTTCAACTTCCTCCCTTGGCTATAACACATTAGGAAGGTAGAACTAATCGCATTTGTATTGAATAGAATACATGACAGTAGAACATAACTGTTGAAATGCCAACCATACTTTAGGAACTAGGGGAGTGTCTAGAGTGACTGAAAAGTGTTAATTACCAAATATGTAAACATTTTCAACCAAACTACATTTAAAACAGATAGTAAGTTTCATAATAAGTGAAATATGAATTAAATTTTATAAAAACTTTATTTTGGCATACAATTATTTTAGGCGAGGCGTCACTAAACTTCCTCACCAGAGTGAGAACGTCTCACTGACTTAATTTTGTGATCATTACGTACTTTTAGCCCGTGCGTGGATAGTTCCAAACCAGAAAGCGTGATCCAGGTATGTTGGTGATAATCGGATTACACGTAATTAACTTGACAAAAGATGAAACGAGCTGATCACTTCACAGATTCTGAGGTATAATTGCACAAACTGTTGTCAGGTGATGTGCGTGATCTAACAACAGGGTGGGTTACGTAATCACTTCGATACTGAATAGCGATTTTGTCACTTCGTTTTACACCTGATAAAATTTGAATAGAACTGATATGTTGGGTATTCCAGGCCGGTATCGCGAATTTCGGATGTGATTTATATAGGAGGAATCTAAACGTCATGTATTTGGATAATTAGGCCATCTAGGTCAACTATTTTTTTTAATTCAAGTCTTATTCAATTCCAAATACAAGTATATAAAACTTGCAATTGAGGTACAAAGATCCAATTATACCACACTTCTAGGTGTGTATTTCTGAACATAACTTCTCATTGAGGACAGGAAGTCATGTGCCCTAGGTCTTATTGGACAAAGGTAGACAATTGTCTATCAGAAAAGATCTTTTGTATTTGGTTCTAGGCAAAATTCGGTTTTTATAAAAGCAATTTAGATTTTTTTCTCTGATGGTTGGGATTTAACCTCGCAATACACATAGTCAGCTTTTTACGGTTTCTTAAAAATGTAAAATATATAGCGGCCGACATTTCAATTATTTACATACAACAGAATAAATGAAAGTTACCTGTCGTTAACAAATTCATTAGAATTAAAAAAAGAAAAGAGCAGGTTTATCTTTAAAAGACAATAACGTTGAGCTCATTAAAAGTCAATATCAACAGTAGTGATATATTATTCATGTATTATCTTGATAAGATTCAATGTAACACCTTAAGATCGGGTCAAAAAGAAATGACTGGAAATTTTTCCTGAGAGACGTGATAACTTACACCTTCAACTACAGTGTTTTGAAGCACTTAATTTGAATATGATATCAATATGCTTTTGAAGATAAAGATGTTTGTGTTTATACAGTTTAAAGGCAAAGAAAATTAACTTGTGTTATCTACCGTTTACAAAATAAAAGTAATACTTAAAGCCTTCAAGAGTTGTTGGATATATATAGCAAGTAAATAAACTGTCAAAATCTTGTATTACGAATTGACATTCTCTTATTATTAAAGTGTGTTCAACTTAAATTGAGAAAACTCACAAATAAACATACAAACAAAAGCACGTATAAATAAATAATGATTATGCAATGAACACCCAAATAACAATATAATTATATACCAGGTATGGAAAGAAATACTTTCTTGACTATTTAAAACTCCTTAGGAAAGGAAATGGCTATAGAAAAATAATTAATTATATACTTTTTGTCAAATTGTGTCACCGTTAGCTTTTGGCACATTCGTATTGCATGACACATGTTGTTCGCATCTTGTATTAAAGAAAAATCAATCTCTTTATACTAATTGACTTGAGATCTTGTGAGGAATCGTCATTTATTAATCGTGTGTTCTGAAAGAGACAACTTTTTGTTAATATTTAAACCAGCGATTCTTAAACTGAATTCATAGAACAAACTACATTTATTACACTGCAAAACGTACAGATACACCCTTCACTTTCTTGAATAAAATATACTGTATAACTATATTTTTTCTTGACAAAATATAACACCATGTTGAATCAAACATTTGCAAAATTAAATCTAATCATTACTCGGTACTCCTCTCGCTTTGTACCACCGTGTTAGATATAATATTTTCTCTTGTCATATTGACCTTCGATAACCTGTTAGCAGGTTTATACCATGTCCTCTGGTAGTGTTACCGTCTACTCTGAAGACCCTTAAGTTAAATGAAATACAGCCATTATTTCCTGTCAGCATTTTGCGAAATCAACCAAGTAAGTGTTAGAAAATTCTCATTTTTCTGGTTTTATATCCAAAACAATAAAAAATAAGCCAGGGTAACCTCTGATCCGCAAGCATATTGAGTGTATTTCAAATAGGACATTTGAAGCTAGGTATGTCTTGGCAAGAGGGCAAAATATTTTTGTCACATATGTGATGACTCACCCCAAAAGGGGGGACTTGGAAGATGATATCACTTTTGATTTTTTCATTTCATCTGTTGCAGCATTTTCTAAGCTTTAAAATGGCACCTTACTCTTTAAGATTGATCAAGGCGATCAAACGTTACAACAGAAAATCTGCTTGAAATTATTGTGATTTTCTTTATTTTTTGCTTCCTATTTTCACCTGTATCTTGAAAAGTGTTCTGTTGCAAAGTCCCCCTTTTCGAGGTGAGTCATCACATAGGCCTATGTCTTTTCATTATGCTGTAATTTCGAAAGTATTGGAAATTTAAATCTTTTCTTACATTAATGGCTGACCTTTTGTTATTGCAAAGTTCCATAGATAAAAGAATTTTAAACGACATTTAAAGTTAAGAATAGGTGAAATAGATCCATATCAGGTTTCAAAAATCTCAATGTGTTTTTTGTTTTCATCCCTAGTTGATAAGCACGGTCAGTATCACAAAAATGCTTTCAGGGACGTTATTATTTAATCTCAACAGTTTCTTAAATCATAATAAATGCCAAAGTTCATAAGAAACAAAATAAACGCCAATTATATTGTTTCTTATAAACTTATTGTATTCTATCTTTGAAATAAAATGCATCTGCACCCCTCCCCTAATTATACTATTTATCATGTAACGGCAAAAATGAATTCTATTTTGCGTTGATATGACGAAATAATATCTCCGTCTTCGAAATGTTATTTCATTATCTTTTTCTCTGATTAATGTCAGACTGCTCCGCTGAAAACTATGAAATATAGATAAATATTTAATATTTCCGATCACTTTCTTGAAATGAAACTTTGCTGGTGTTTTGAAGTAAGGACAAGGATTATGAATCTGTCAAAAAAAAAACAAAAAAAACCAACAACGATTTCAGCACATTTCGACCTCGATTTTCACATGTAACGCAAAATTAAAGGGGCAATTCATGATCCACTTTTCCTCCTCAAGGTTACCTAAATTAAAATTGAGTTTCATAGCTGGTTAGAATCCTTGAATGGTATAGGTTACAATCTCCAAGTCATTCTTTCAAATGAGCTTCCATATTCGAGAAAAGTGAGAAATTGTGTCATTTTCTAATTACTTTTTTCTAATAAGGGGACCTTATTAGAACATATTATTGTACTCTTCTTTTTAGTTAGCTTGAAGTGAGGTGAGGTTTTCATCCTATCAAAATCATGAATTGCACCTTAAGTTTACTGCATGTTTTATCTTGTCTTTTTTCGGAATGAACGGTCACATATGTTTACGTTTTGAAACAGCTCTCTTAGCCCTTTTAGGTACCATTTTTTAAACATTAAAATGCTGGTCCTTTTATATCCAACTATTTCAATTGAAGAAATGCACCAATTGGGACGTTGCTTAATTTTCTATCGTATGCACCGTATCTTGTTCTAGATTTCTTCTAAAGGCAACCACATGTTACATATTTGTAACATTTTAATATATATTTCTGTTGCTGCAGGAAACGGACTGAATCATATTAGTTTCATAGACAGGTGGCATTATATAGAGCTAGTCGCGATACGTTTTATACGCTGACCATTCATTTATTTTTTTTCCAAACGACAAACACGAAAACACGAAGTAGTGTTATATTTCAAGATAACACAATCGATGTATGAAGAGTAGTTTACATTTTTTGTGTCGGGTATAGCACTATTGCTAAATATACTTATACTCGTATTTATTAATTTCCTTGAAAATTGCATTGTGAAATTAAATGAAATTATGAGGTGCACACGGTAGTTCAAAACAAATATTTATACACGTTTCAACTAAATATTCATATATCACTTTTAACCCATTTTCAAAATGTGTTTTACTTTTGTTCACATTTTGTTTAGAACATGCATCATTGCACAAAAGGAATCTGGGGTGTTTCCCTAAGAAGTTTATGTTTTCCACCAGTCATTTGGCAGTCAAACATTTGAAAAGTGCAGGTGCCTTTTGTAAGCATGTGGGAAACAGATGGGTAAATTGTGGATAAGAATTTTGTGTAAGAAATTGAAGAATTAGTACTCCCAATTTTAGAAAGCTTCGCAATCTAGAAAAAAACAAAACACCTGGTTTCTATTGAAAAAATATACGTACAAACTACATTCAGGTTATATAACATTGTCTAGAATGATCTTATAATGAAAGCATTTCCAACCAGTTAAGACATTATAACTTTTATTCAAAGTGTATAACAATATTATATTTGACACGTGAATGTAATTGGATGCCGCATTTATGTTTATTTCTTATCACTTTACTGTAAAAAATACCCCGGGGGGGGGTCTCAAAAAAAAAATTGTACGGGGGTGTGCCACGCAAACTTCGTGATAAGGACCGTAATCTATACCTAAAAAGGGCAATTTTGCAACCCTTCACCATACCTTTTTTCGCAAAAAACACCCAATTTAACCAAATTGGGTACTTTTTAAGACAATTTTCCCAAAAAACACAAAATTTTCCAATTTGGGCGCATTAGGTCTGTGACAAAAACCCACCCATCGATATAACAAAAATTGCAAAATTATACCCCAAAACCGTGGCACATACCCGTAAATCAACCTCCTGGGAAAAATACTGACATACTGAGAAACACCTGTCAACATTTGTTATGACTGGTTTCATGTGATTTTTTTTGGGAAAAATATTGTTCATTCTGTGACAGGTCCGTTGTCACAATTTGGATACAATATTTACAATTTTTCTTCCTGTTTCTTTAACAGAATTATCTGCATATAATTAAATAATAGTTTGACATAAAAAGTGATTTGCCTCGTAAGTTAAAACGATTCGACACATTTACTTGCAATAATTTGTTTGAATTACTTTCAAACAAGCTCAAATCTGCATCGGATGTCCTTTTTAAATTCATAATTAACAGTATTCTTTAGCCATTTAAAAAGTATGATGATAAACATACTATATTCATGAGGTATCATTATGCGTCCCGTAGAGTATACCGACGCATAATACAAGTCATATTCTTTAGTGAGTATTAAGATCTTGGAATATTTTATCGCAAGTGCATAACTCGTGGTGTATCCTGGGACCTCAGTTTATATTACTTTTTAAAGTCATACAATTTGGTACGAAATAATTCAATCTAGATAAAATAAAATCAATGAAAGGCTTTGGATAAAATACTATTTTGTCTTATCTGGAACAGCCACAAAAAGATAATTTACTAGATATCTGTTACCAATAAGCAATGAAAAACTAAGTAAATCCTTTTACATAATATGTGATATACAGAACAAAACGTTCTGTTGAGAAAAGAGTGCAAAACACGTATTTTTAGACTTTTTAGTTTATATTGATTTTATTAAGTCATACAAAATAATTCAGTACGAAGTAAAAGAAAGTAAATGACAACACTTTGGATAAAATACCAATTTTCGTATCTTGATCGGAAAATAAAAGTTAATTACTGCATTTCGATGGACCATGGCAATATGTACTTAGTTAATGGGTGATTCTATGGTAAATGTCACGAACATTGCCAAAATGTTATTTGATCACGCCTCTGAATTTAAATGTGCATGAGTGTTCCTCAAGGAATGCTACAAATCAAGGGTAAGAACATGTAAAAGTATGGTAACATTACCATGGACTGACCCTATTATATTATTATAAACATTTTTACAATTTTATCTAGTGTAAAAGTAATCATAATTCCACTGGAGTCCACTTCCATAGACCATAACGGAATAAAGCGTTAAACTTATGTTGCGAGAGAATTGATAGCCTATACTTTACTCTAAAACAATAAGAAGACAGGAATACTATTCCCACTACACCAGAATTGCATTTAAATGTTTGATACTATTAACAATGTATAAGAGACTTCGACTGATTAGAATAAATGAAAAAATTGTAAAATTAAATAAAAAAAACACCCATTTTTTCAAATATTATCTTTCAGACCAAATAATAAATGTAGGTAATCCCAGACATTCAATAGATGTACAGGGTACACATTTGTGAGGTTTTATCTTTTAGGATGTTACTTTACCGAGAGAATGAAGTATTGGTCCGAGTGCTGATTCAGAAGTGTATAATTCCTTTGTGAATAAATGTATTATTGAGTATGATAGAAAACACAGACGCTTTCGGCAAATGCGCTAAGTATATTGATTATTACTATGCAGTCATTTTTGGCATCAAATCTCCCTTGAAACTTGACGAAACACATCGCTCGATAAAACAGTCAATATACATTTAATTGGGTTTTTCGGGGATCTCCAGAGCTATCGCATTGAAAAAAGCGCATCTAAGTAAATGAACAAGTTAAGATTTGAGTTTTTATTACAAGTTAACATAATAGTTGGGTGGGATCTATGATTCTAAAAACAACACCTTAATAGTGCAATTGTTATTATTATTATCTTGCTTGAGTTATCTTTCGTGGCCATTTATTAAATACTTTGTTGCCACTGTTAATTGCAATAAATTTACCATGTTTATTGAATTAAGTGTTTAGTCTTATTAAGTATTGTCAATTTAAAAAAAAAATCTTCAAAAGTGTACGTGCAGAAAGAAAAATAAAATATTTAACCTTATAACTGAACGAAACAGATATTAAAACAAGTCAGTGGAAGTTAAAACTATAGAAATTAGATTAGAAACAAAGTGCCATACAAAACATTGACATGAAAACCTAGTCCACATGAAATGCAATTTTAAGTAACCTGCAACAGTTTTGAACATACATTCTTACTTTTTTGGTAGATGGTTACTCTCAGACAAATGTTAAAGACATGGAAGTATTATTGTAACAGTTGTCACCTCAGGAATAAAATTGAGTCACGTCCTTTTTCTTTGATCCTAGGTGGAATTAAATGTACCATTCGATTCTGTAGTTTCAATTAAACATTTTCTTTAAAAGTTGTTGTTGCCAAAAAAATTAGCCAAATCTCCATAACAGTGTAACTGAGAAAACTGGTGGGTATTGATATTAACCCACACGGCAGGACGTGATGTAAATTCTAAACGAACAGCACCATCGTTTACACACACCTTTCTTTTATATTTATTGTGTACAAATGTGTTTTAAGACTTTTGCATGCTTCATTACATTATCAATGAACGTGCTATGCAAAATACAATGTTTAAACAAAATATGTACAAACATTTTAAAATTAATTTACCATGTCTGCATGCATAGTATTTATATACGGTATACCTTAAAATAAGTAATTTGAGTAGTAAGTTGAGTTAATATCCTAAACAGGACTTTCAGAGGAAATTTGATCTCTAAATTAATTTTGATGCATTTAAAAATTATAGCAAGTATCTCCAATTTCTTCATTAAATTTACTAACAGCATATTATAATATCGCTGTGGTATATATCATCACTATCATCAAAATATATATCTTAGATTAGACCTATACTATTCTCGATCTATTTTGGTGTAATGAGGCATGTCGTCTTTGTACTTGATTTTTACAGTAACCGGATAACATGCAATATTCCAGCCCATGACACCATTTTCTTTTATGTCGTATGCATTTCTCTGTTTGAATACTCTGGCTCATAATATAATGGCCCGGGGGCACTCCCATATGAACATAGGTAATGACTACCAACCAATATAGACCCCCTTTTAACGCTTAGCTGACACCCATTGACCCAGTTTTTTTACACCATCTACACCTAATGCCCCTATTTTTTCCTATAAGTCTCACACTTAATTACTTCCTATTTTCTTTCCGTGGTTTCGTATTGCTCATTTATGCTAGACTCTATCATCCAACGTAGCCTAAACTGTCACGGAAAAACACGTATTCTTATTTCGGTGCCTGAAGTTCATCAGGAAATCGTAAATGTCAGTGCAAACTGCATAACATAACCCATTACCCATCTTCACAGTCAAAGATCTGTTTCTTGCCATTTTGAGCAGTCCCCTCGGGGCTAGCCCTTTTCTTTTGAGTAATTGACTTGAAAACCTTGTGGCGTTGATCAATTATTAATCAGTTGTTTGTCAAAAAAATTGAACCAGTGATTTTTACAAGTTTACAGATATGCCCTTCACTTTCTGGAGTAGAATGAGTGTATCCATCGCGGTGTTTTTTACTTGAGAACAAAAGATAAATTTGGTTTTACCCAGCCCATTAAATTTGGTTTTACCCAGCCCATATCATTATTTCGATGACCTTATTTTTTCCAATCTTTACATATATATCATCTCAAAAATCAAATTTCCTTAGAACAATCAGAAACGTTTGATGTTATATTTACTCTTAGTGACGGTAACCTGTGTCCAAATTCTGAACGTTGTATTCCTCTAGCAAAATTCAGCGCTTCCGTCCACTCTGAATTTTGTTACAGATATGATAAAGTGTACACCCAATACTGGTAAATCCTGTCAGCATTTTGTTAAAACAACCCAGTGCACAATAGGCAAGAGGTACCTCTGATCTGCGAGGAACCCGTGTACATTTGAAACAGGACATTTCAAGTAAGTATGCCTATGCACAACGATAAAATATGTTATTAATTTCCATTTCATATAGCTTATATTTCTTATGCGCTGCATTTACAGTTCGGCTACGATTTCTTAACTTAACAGCCTGCCTTATTCCATAATATTTTTAGAGATACATGATCATAAGAGATTTGAAGTTAAAATAAAAATTGAAACAGATCCATGTCGGGTTGCAAAATCATTCTGACCTTTTTAACATTCATCTCGCGTTGATCATACGCTAAGTATTACGAAAGTGATTCTATGGACGTTATTATTTAACCTCAAAACTATTTAAAATCATTGTATATAAATTTATGTTATTATTGTATTCTACCTAAGAATCACATCCAGGCCCGTAGCCAGGATTTTTTCAAGGGGGGTGCGGATTTTCAAAAAGTGGACCTTTTGGAGGAAAATTTTTCGTTTTGGTCGACCCAAAACTGATTTTAGTGGTTTTGACAAAGTGACAAGCAAAAAAAGAAAAAAAAAGAAAAAAGGTTTTCAGTAGTTTTTCAAGCATTTTGAATAATATTTTGGTAAAAACGGCCTTCCATTTACATGTTTTGGTGCTTAAGGTCCTCTTTTGGCGGGTATTTCGTGAATTTTTGAGGACCTTTTTTGTACATTGTCAAATTTTGGGGGAGGGGGGGTGCGACGCCCCCACCGCACACCCCCCTGGCTACGGGCTTGATCACATCAACCTGAACCCCAAATAATATTATTTACCTGTTAATGGCAAAACTGATTTCTGAAGATTTCGCTACTTACCTCTGCAATACGGCATGGTAAATGATATCAGTGTCTTCGAATTATAATTTCATTATCTTTTTCTACGTTTTATTACAGACTGCTCTGCCTTAAGTTGTACAATTTTGTAATATCCATACGTTTCGCTATCAATCACTAGCTAGGCGAATCTGTTCTTAGAATTGATGTAGAAAAAAAGCTTGAAGTTTTTTAATCAATTATATAGTAAAGTTGTTGTTTATTTAAACGCCGATGTTAGCAATTTGATAATGCTCATTATTACCCATAAAATATATTGATGTCTACAGTACCTTTTTGAAAGTATCATAAATGTACATGTGCAATATTTTCATATTATAAACATCTTTTTGGCCATTTAGGAACTATTTGTTAAAAAACGTTAAAAATTAATGACTACCAACCAATATAGACCCCCTTTTAACGCTTAGCTGACACCCATTGACCCAGTTTTTTTACACCATCTACACCTAATGCCCCTATTT
>JXSR01S074871.1:15082-25236 GCA_000969725.1 Ophiothrix spiculata | reverse complement strand
TATTAATAAATGATAAGCGAAAGGAAGAGACACTCAGACTGTGTATATGCCATTTTGGCAGATTTTATCCTTGAAAATAGTATGCAAGTATGCAACTATAAAACATTTGCAGATCTATATGGAAATGATCAAATGATGCAAACATTTAACACATATTCTCTTTTATGCAGTGTATAAACAAAATATATTAATTGCAAGAAAAAAACTAAAATGACCTTGTATTCTTTCACCATTTTAGAGGAATAATTGTAGTCATCTCCGGTAGGAGAGATTTCAGTGCTGTAATTCTTAATGGATGGATTACCAATGCAATCACGAGTTTCTTTATTTAGCCCCAGATTAATTCAATTACTTGCATAAAATGGTTATATATTAATAAATGACAAGCGTGGGGAAGAGACACTCAGACTGTGTTTATGCCATTTTCTGCTTCAAATCTAATTTGCTTTAAGTGGCAAGTGTCCAAAAAATGGTTGCTTGTAGAAAAATAACTTTAGCAGTTGGGTAATTAATTTTGCTATGTTTACATTAAATTCCTCTTCTAGATTTAATATCATAGCATTATTTTTTCTGGATTATCATCAAAGATAACTACCTATGTTAAAAACAGATTTATCCAAAATTCAACAAAAAATTAAGTGCATGTTTGGTGTAATTTTAATGTGCAACCTTTCCATATATCCACTGATTTTCATCGTATTGTACAGAATTTATATTTTATAGACATAAAAACAATCAAATTTCAAGTTTAAACAGGTTTGCAGTTTAAATTGTTGAAGTATCAATGTTGCCCTTGAAAAATTAAATTTGATTATTTCAGTAATCTTCAACTTTCACCCCAAAGTTTGATTGACAGGTTCAATGAAAAATCAGTAATTCTGGAATGCATATCTGCTGGTATCCTTTACCTGCATAATACACATACAAGAAAGCGGTTGTTATGTGCAATTGAATTATTACGTGTGTAAAATTGAACCAAATTTGGTTAAATATGAAGTCTGATTCTACATGATCAGTGGGGAAAAAAAGGTTACAAATTTAAATTACACTAAGCCAGCAAGCTTATAATTTTTTGAAAAAAATATGTTCCTGACATTCTTATCTATCTTTGCTAATCACTAAAAAATATTGTTGTGGTATTTAAATTGTTAAGCATGGTTGTATCATTAATGAAATATGCTAAATGTATGATTTTATTCATTTGAATTAGGTAAAGATTGCTTATAAATCTACCAATTTTTTTAATGGTATGCTTATATATCTAACTATTTTTTAATGTTATGCTTATAACTCCAACTATTCTTTTCAAAATTCATATGTGCATAAAAATTGGATAAAATGCTACAGTATTTTTTTGGTTTCTCTATTATTTCTTACTACATGTAATACTAAACAGTTTTTCAATGTATTTTATTTGGATATGTAAACAACATGTGCACCATCCTTAAAAAACAATTCACGTCTCTAAAGTTACCAAAATGACTAAATTTGTTATTTTCTAGTTATGAATTTATGCATGAAACGTTGATAAAATCATAAGGATAATCCCCATTAGGTAAATATTCCTACATGCAAAATATATGCAATTGTTAATACGTTATGGAGCATAATACTAGAATATGGCTGCGATACCAAAAGTTATAAATAATTAACAGAATAAATTCCAATAAAAAAGAATAATCTTAGCAAATTTGATAAATTGACAAATTATTGCATAAAAGCAAAAGTGCAGAGAGTGGTTCATATGTCTTTGCAACATTTCAGAAAATATCTCTTTACCACATTTTTGCACATATAATGTTAAACTGAAATAACCTAAATACATCTATGTATATGAGGTTTTCAGTGTAACAACCCAATTTGCATTTGCTACTTGATCAAAAATGTTCATTAGCATCAGTACAAATTTAGGTTTAATCTTCGATTATAAACTAAAGTACCATTCACCCATCCATAAATTTATCATTTTTTACATCATTCATCATCAATATTTAATAGAGGATAAAACAATAAGGTGAAAAGCAAAAGCAGGTGCACGAAGCTTCACTTACAGAATTATCACTGATCACTAACATCACTGCCATATATCTTTCCAACAATTGGCACCTTAAATATTTAATACTTAGATATCCAATTCAATTTTGAAACAGACGCTATAAATTGATAAATTTATTTCTCATTTCTTATTTATATTATTCTACTGATATCTTAATTTAGAAAAGATAGAACGTGATCCATCGAATAGTTTTACAAAGAGCATGCAACTCACCAAAATTTGCATCTTTACTAGCATTCTTGACAAACATTTTTCTTCAACAGAAGACATCCATTTGGAAGAAACAAATGTTTTTACTAATTATATCCACAGGTTATGAACCAGTGTTCCTATTAAGGCTGGGAAAATTTGTGAAAAAAAATGTTTTCTTTCACTTTCTTTAGCCACTGCATAAGATTTTGGTATAAGCACCTCTTAAACTTTCCCAAATTTGTCAAATTGGAACAAAGTATTAATACCTTAGAGGGAACAGTGGAACACTTTAATATTATATTATAAACCCAGTTAAAATAAAGAAACCATTAGGCCAAAGCTATAATAACAAATTCTGTGTTTATTTCCTTTCAACACTGACAGGAAGATCACAATTCTAATCATTAAATACGGAAATTAACAAATAGCAAAATATGATACCCAAAATTTAACTGTATTTAAGAGCACAAAACGATAATTATCCTTGCCACCTGTGAACCAACAACCCCCTGAAAAACAAGTTCCAGAAAAGATAATAATTATCTTTTATTTTAGTTCATTGCACAGCCAAATTATTATGCTTTATTATGCCTTTTACCCCATCACTTTAGGACAAATCGTTTTTGAGATATCATTGTTGGCATCGGTGACATACCACAACATTTACTTTTGAGATATTGGCAATTTAGTCTAGAAACACTGTTTTTATTTATTATGTATTTTAGAAACACTTTTTACATTATTTTATGAATCAGAAAAGCACATTTAATTTAGCAAATAATTGTAAAATAAAGGATCAAAATCTGATATACTTCTAGAGATAATGTTAATTTTTAAAGTGAAAAATATTAACAAAGCAGCTTGAGAAAACAATAAAATACATAAGAAATATAAAAAAGTTACATTTTCGACCGTAACAGAAACTCCGATTAACATCTAACAAAAAGCATCTGAAAGGTAATTTTTCATTTAATTTTAACCTCAAGTTTTAAGGAGTAATTCCACCTTAATATTATATTACAAATCCAGCTAAAATAAAGAAACTATTAGGCCATAGCTATAATAACAAATTCTGTGTTTGTTTCCTTTCAACACAGACAAGAAGATCACAATTCCAAAGATGTTCAAGGGAAAATAATTAACAGTAGACCTATACTGTTACATGATTAAATACGGAGATTAACAAATAGCAAGATATAATCAATTAGCTACCTAAAATTAAGACATAGTTAAAAGTACAAAACAACTTTACATCAAAACAAAAATTGGCCTTTTCAAACCATTTTCTTCTCTTTAGACACTATTTCTTGCGACTCTCCGTACCACCATTATTCTACTTCAAATTTTACACTGAACACTCTTGGTAATTCTACTTCTGCCTGCAATGGGTTTACAACACAATTCCCATATCTATTCTATGGCATTACGTTGTTGAATTGGAAATCAAATTTGATACCAATCGCCACTTATTTATCGGTCCGTATTGCAATATTCAATAGGACATCAGGGTAAGATTTCAGCTTCCTAATGGGATTAAAGAATAAATTTCATGTGCTATAAGATATGAAGTGATATCATGCTATACTAAAATTGACGATATCGAATAAAACTGATTTCTACTTTTAATTCAAATCTTCAATGAAACAGAGGATTAAATTTCATCAATTTTCAAAACAAATAGCAATCCACTATAAAGACATCTATAATTTCTTATTCGTAGTCGTACGTCATACGATACAAGAATATTCCCTACCATCTTTATAGTACCACACATTTTCAGCAACAAAAGGTTTGGGTTTTGCAATTAATGCATTTATAAAATTATTGCTATTATACTCTATTTTCTGCTGTTGTTTTTGTTTAATTAGTTTGTTTTGTTTTATAGCTTTTTAACCCGATATGGAAGATGAAATTACTATAGATTATTCTTGAAAGTCTTTGTTTCAGTATACCAACTCAGACAATCTGAAAATATATTGGAATACATAAAAATCAAATTTGTTTCTTGAAGAACCAATTTCATTCTGCAATTAATTTGAGAATATATTTGGTACAGTATTCTAAAAAATTTTTGTCTTTATTCTTATTTCAAATTCCATATCAAATATGCCAGTCCAAAGAAGATATAAAGTGTTTCCCTTCATGCATTGCTTCCTAAGGGTTATCTGTAAACGAGGTTGTATTCAGCTTTAGTGACGAAATATCAAAAACTAATATCAAATGTTGTAATCTTGCATTTCGGGCAAAACACTAAAGGCTGCTTGAAACAACTTCCTATACAAAAAATCCTCTTGGGATAAAAATGCATGATGGAGAGCACCTAATAACTTCTATGATGCCAGTCCCACACTTGTCAAATCCCTGATTTAGACTGGAGTCTCCTACTTTTAGGTAACCCTTCCAAACACCCGATTGGGTAGCCATATCTCCCGCTTTGGAAAACTTCAACTGCGGTGTCCCACTTGCATCCCTATAGATGGCAGTGCTTACAGTTGTATTACAGACCATAGTTTTTAAAAGCTACGTAAAAAAATGGTGTACCTTTTAGGCCTCATATGTCAGTTGCCCGTAAACTTTACTCGTAAATTTAAAAGATTACAGATGTCTCCCACATCAGAATTTGAAAATGTTGACAGGTATGCAGTCCTAATTCAAGAACCTCATTTGGACAAGGGAACATGATAACATCCAATTTGCAAAGGAGTAAAATCCACCTTGAAGAATGGCATTTCCAATTCAAATATGATATCAGATATGGAAGCCATCTATTAAAGTAAGAGTCTGGCATACCAGTCTACCAGAGATATGCAGTATTAGGCAACTAAAGGCCAATATTGTATGGCAAAACAAATTAGAACTTGGCTGCATAGCAATTTTGCTCTCATAAACCCTGCATCTATGGTGTAATTGAATATTCTTGATTTTCTGAACACAAAAAAAACTTCTACAAACTTTCTCTGAAAAGGGGTTTTCAATGATATGTATACGTAGAGGACCCTACACTTTTGAAGTAAAGAAATGGCAAATTTTGATGGGAATATTTGTGAAATACGTCATGGTTGCAGGGATTGGCAGGGGTTTCAGATAATCCAAAAATTGCCGTCTACAAAATGTCGACTCAGATTTTCCACCAACACAACAAACATGGCAAGACACTCAGATGATGCTCAGATGATTTTAACTAAAGAATATTCTAATAAAAGGTTCCGTTATTTACAAAGCCTAAGGGTTGGTCAGTACCAAATTCAATATAAATTGAACTGAAATGAAAAATCCTATTCCACAGTGTCGGTGATGAAATTTAAAGCTCAAAGGTGAGGGTGGAAATTAAACTAACCGTATGTGGGTAGAGATCACTTTAATAATGGGCAATATCATATCATCGGTCGCATATCATACCGTTCTATATGACATTTTTGACTTTGTTGAGAAAATTTGTCTGGATTGATATATTGATGATTTCTTCATATCTACCAAGTTACAGGCTTTAATTTAGCCTAATTAACAAGAAATAATTAATAAATTTTGGCCTATATGTGTTCTATTTAAATTTAGCAGTTCATAAACTGCGCTATATACAAAGATAACGTACTAAGTATAGTGTAAACAACGCATCACATACAGATCCTTATGTATATGGTGCGCTATTTCACTTTCGCTATGATTTTTTTTTTCACATACAGATCTATATCATAAAGAACAGTTTGATGTATTCAATTACTGTACTAAAAGATCGCTAAATGTAAAAAAAGCATTTTCACATAGAGATCTATAAGTTCAAAGCTATATTCAATAGGGTTTTAAGTAGTATTTTTATTTGAAATTAAATATAATAAAAACTTTGAAGTCTTTTCTTGTAAAAAATATTAGAATCAAAAGAAGGCTCTTCTATGACACAAAGTCTACGTACGAATTTTCAAATGCGTTTTTCTCGAAATGCGTCTAGTGCTGTAATTGATAGGCTTTTTGAGTATCGATATGTTGAAAGACAAAAATCCGACATGTAGATAACATTATCGATAATCACACAGTTTGACATACAGGCTAGCTCTGACTGAGCCATCTATTTTCCACTGGCCATTCTGAGGAGCAAAATCCTCTACCCAAGCTACAAGCCAAGTATCTGGATACCTCCCTGACGGTCGGCTTGAACGGCTAGGTTGGTTAGTGGAGATGGATAGAGGGGGGATTGGTCAGTAGTAAGGGTTGGTAGAGGGATCTTGGCCAGATCTAATACAGGCGTGAGTTACTAGTAACAAGTATAAAAAGATTACTGTTAAAAGACATGGGGAAATGATCGAGTTTAGATTATAATAGCTATAGTCACCTCAATTGAAACATACTTTCAACGATGCAGTATCCATTTTCATGCGTATCAATATTTAAACCACAAAGATTCACACTTACCCCTGTGGCCAATATGGGCAACCATGTGTGTTTCTACTGTTTGATAAACGACGGACAAATCAGGACAATAATGGCTGCTGAGAACACTTTAATACTAAGATGGGATGTACAATGTCACGCCTACATTTAAGACGTATGAGAGACGACTCTTTCTCAGTCTATTTTTATTTGCCTCGACTTTGATGTTGTTTAGTATTGATACTACCATTTTGTATTGACATGTCGAAACTGTTGTAAATATTGCGACAATCAATTACAGCACTAATATCACATTATCCACGGAAAACTATCACACCCATATAATTGTGTTCAATATATTTGACACGTCTTGTCATGCTTTTGTTTCTAAAAGCCTAATTTCTAATAAAATGAAATCAAGTAATATTTGGTGAGATAAAGTTCACTCTTTGCCTTTGGGAAGGCTGTGATAGTGCAAACCTTCGCAACTGAATTTGGATGGTTTGAAATTCTATCAGTTCTCATGGTTATAAATCTGTTATAGTACAATGTTTACATGGCATTTTAACCACAAAATTAACAAAATTGTTCGGACAACACATACACTGTACTGCCAAGCTGAAGGTGTTTAACAGTAAGAAAATGTACCGATATTTACATTTCACTGTTTCAAATATATTTTTTGAATCTTAACATTTGATTTGTTTAAATATTTATAAATAATTCACCATTCAAATTTAGTGAAAAATCAAGTTACAGTAGGACATTTTTGAAACCAGGGGAATTACTAAAATATCCTTTGGTGAGATACCAATACTGCCAAAAATTGCTATCTACTGAAGAAAGTACGTCTAGGTTTGATATTTTTGTTTAAAACATCAATTTTGGAAATGTCACCAAAATTTAATGAGTTATCATCAACAACCAGCACAAGCTATTTGCTACAACTCTTTGTTCAAGTAAGGGTTTGTAAAATAGAAAAAAATAAAGTATATGAGATCAGATGTTTTCCTTTGACAAACATACATGTACAAAATATAAAATGGGGCCTATCTTAAGTTTCTTGACTCATTGTTTAATAATTTATAAAATGGGGTCTTTCTCAGAATTCTTCGTTTCAAATTAGGAATATACTTGAGAAAGTGATCCAAACTATCTTCTCAGAAATTTACATGTTAAAAATTGGTGGTTTCCCCCGGATTCAAACCCGGGACCTCCCGATTCCCAGTCCATGCCCATTACGTAAAGCTATGGAGGAGGCGCTGCCATGGCAGCGATTTTGTGACCATAGCTGATGGCGATTTTCTTGATTTTGTGGAATGGCATTTTATGAGTTCGGTGGTGTCAGGTTTAACCTGGGGCAACAGGCTATATATAGAATATTATAAGATATTAATAACATGAATAACTTTTTAATATTTTCATTCAAGAATATCATGTATTAAAGTTATTTTTTTTCACTAAAATAGTGGGTTATGGCACATACGTTTTACTGTCAACCTAAAGTTTGCTAACTAAAATACATCTGTACTGATCTTTACATGCAACTCTTTCAAATATTTATATAGTATCTGATGTTCTTTCAAATGTTTACCATAATGAATTATGTACATTTTTTTCTTTTAATTTGAACACTTTTAAGGTACATATAATGCATGCATTGCCTGTACATTCAATTGAAATCTATTGTGCATGGTACATTGTACATGTACTTCAATAGTTTCACAGGCACATTATCTTGCCGTTTCAATGACCTATATAGGCTTCGAACTTTTTCCAATAAAAGTAAAATGTACCGAAATGAAAGTCTGGACAACATATTTTTAAAATTTAAAGTGATTTATACTCAAAATTTGTGAAATTCTAAATATATTTGAATAAAACCATCTTGACTCCATGTCGTATTCAGATATCAGAAAATTGTAAACATTCATATAATATGAGTTCTCTTTATTGCTGAAAATGGTATCTACCAAAAGAAAGCAGTCCATTTTTGATAGTTGTGTTATTGGAATGAAGGTCAAGGAATTCAAGGAGCATGGCCAAAAGCGGTTGGAGCACCGAACTATTAATACCGAGGTTCTGAGTTTGAGCCGTGGTTAGATAACCTCTCTTTGGTTTGGAAGCCACGTAAAGACGTTGGTCCCCTTTGAGTTCAATGCAAAAATTTGCTTTTTATCTGACCTCCATAAAATTATTCTTACCCTTAAAAATTGTTAATATATAATTTCACCATCAGTTTCTTAAAGTATACAGTGATGTGTTGTGGATATTAAAGAAAACGATGATAAATCTAATACAAATATTACCCCAATGGATGCAAAGAGATCAAAATATCCGTGGGCTGAAACGACTCCTTCTCTTGCTTAATGCAAATAATGGCAAGGTTAATACCCCTGTAACTCAAGTACAGTTTACACCGTTCAGATACTTGAGAGGAAACAACGTCTGGACCATGTATTTATTTAAGTGATGGCTAAGGAGCGCTTCTCTATGGAATTTGATATGTGTATTTGTCTTGGAATGGTAAATACTGGCACTCTGATATGGTCAGTGTTATTGTCAATCATATTGAAAGAATTTGTATTCCCTGCACTCACTTTTTGTTGAGTGGTAAAAATCTAAGAGATACCGTAATCAATACTTTCACTAGAAACTTCATTAGTTGTTGCAAAGTTTTGAATACACATGAATGGGCTAGTGATTTTTTTTCTATTTCAGTGCGAAGGGGAAGGAGAATTAATTTTCACACCCCGTCAGGGGTAATATCAGCTGTGTATCTGTTAAAAATAATCCATCAAACAATGAAAAATTCTATGTTCCTACCCAAAAAATAATTGAATTTTGAAAAAGCACATAAAAAGAGCCACAGAACTAGACGGGGAAATCAATTTAATTAAACCAAAACTGACAAGAATATGCCGATCTCATCAAAATTTGGTTCAAAATTTTGTCTATGACTGTATTAACTCACTTTAGTCTGTGGTTGTTTACTATAACTGGAGACCGATTCCCCTGTCTGAAGTGACGCAATCATTCTTGATTTAGGTGAGTTCTGCTTGTCTTGTTTCACCTTTGTCAATACCATTAAAAGTACAGTGACTAGTACAGATCAAAGCTATGTATATACATGTATGTTGCTGTTGTTGTTGATGATGTTGTTGCCCGGGGGGCAGTCAAATATGAAATGGATACGGGTGTAAGGCCCGCGCTCCGACAGGCTGGTGCATTCGGTGAGAGCGGGAGGCTCAAAAAATGAGGGTTCATTAGGTGAGAGCATGATTTTTGGCATTCGTTGAGAGAAAAATACAAAAATATTATAACTCATTGGTAAAAAAATGAGGGGTCATTAGGTGAGAACATGATTTTTGACATTTGGAGGACAAAATTTGGCAATCGGTGAGAAAAAATCTTAACATTTATGGGGTCTTTGGCTGAGAGCACATGTAAATGTAAAAAAATACGGGTCTTTGGGTGACAGAGATGCTGAAAAAGGAGGTCTTTTGAGCCATACATACGCGTCACCTCCAGAATGGGACTG
>JXSR01S074869.1:21622-33022 GCA_000969725.1 Ophiothrix spiculata | reverse complement strand
TAACTGTGACATTCGTCACATCGTTTCCCGTCCGTACGACAAATAAGATGTTTTCAAACAGAGTATCTGCATCGCGACAGCGGGAACTTCTCTCTTGTGGGATATCAAGAGCTTCTCGTCGACAGTTCAGCATTTAGGGATACGATATTATCGTCTAATATATATTTATTTTGGTCAGCTTTCATGACCTGATCTTGAGGAATTATTGTCAAACGAGTGATTGAATATATATAATGTTCATGTAGAATCTTCCAGAGAAGAAACAATGCGTCCGGTTACCTCTGATATTTGCGCAGTAGTCGTTAATGAACCAACGAGCGCACATGTTAATAACAAGATGGCGGCGTAAACACTGCAAGTATCGCTGTGTCGCCAATATTTGATGCGGAATTATTCAAGATTTTTATGAAAAAGGTGTCTCAGAATTATCTCACGATGTCACCACTTCATTCACTATCTATGACGCTATTACCGGAGTGTGTTAAACCCATTATATTACAAGGAATTATACGGAAACGGAAGATGATTTTGGCTGACTCGATGACGATGTGCAAACATGTATTATCTGGTTATTCAATATATGATCGAAGTATCAGGTCTGAGTTTCTCGGACTATCTACAGCAATGAAAACGAATGATGGTTTTTCATCGACACGACATGCGATTCTCTTCGGTCGCAATAGTGAGATACCAGGATGTTCTCATTTCTATTGTCACTTATCTTGGTGAGTATTTTGGTTGCACTGTTGCAGGTCTAAAATAGGCTATCATGGCTATGGCAAAGGCATTATTTACATGTACCTGAATGGAAACCACCCCTGTGATTGGGAATATGAATACATGTATCTTAGTATGGCAGTTACAAACGTCTGTTAATTTCACCAGCCTATAATTTATGGAGGCAGTTAGCCATTTTTTACTGTGGAATAAAATAGATTATTTGTTCCACTGCTACGACTCGAGTTTCAACATCGATAGTACCGTTCCTACAAGGCTATGAGATAAATATCAAGATATTATAGAAATGTTAATCATTTTTGTTTATATTTTGCAATAATTACGATCGCCTTTTGCAGTACTCTTACATCAGGATTACACAATATTTATCTAGCATCTTTTTGCATGGCGTTCAGTCATGTTGGTTCAGTATGTTACTATCAAGGTCAGTGATGCAGTATCAGGTCTGATGCAAGGCGACACGTTAGCAGTGATTGAACGATTAAATCTTTTCTTGATTGATATATAGTCTTGACTATCGTCAATCAATCCAGAATGTTATTCATGGAATCATTTCCAGCTCTGGCGATATTGTAGGTTATATGAGCCTTACAATTTCATATTCATGGCTTGAGATGGATATAACACACTGGTGGTCAAGCGGTACTACTACAAATATATTCTCAAAGTATGATTTTGAGTTCAGATGGCTGTTCAGTAGGCTGACCAGTATGTTGTGGTATACATATAGGTCTACTAGTACTATTGTCAATTATCAGACTACGGGTACAACAAGTTTCCAAGATAGAATGGAGTTGCTATTATCATCCAATTTTGATGCAGTCTTCTTTTAATTTTTGCCATCAAAACATGCAGTCTATGATGTAAAGTCATTTCTAGACATGCAGAAAGGAATTAATTACTAGGAGTTGTATAGTTTGTTTTCAAGGGACAATTTTTGGAAATGTGTTCGGATCGCTCTTGCAGTTCCAAATTTCATTCAGAGCATCACAAGTTCTGTTTATGTTCTCCAGAGTAGTGATTGCAGCTTGTCCTCTCTAATTTGGTCTGAAATTTGCACATTGTCTGAAGATTGCAACATCTCAGATGTTTTGGAGAATTTATACTACTAATAATTTGAAAGTCAAATTCTTCTGGAAGCAACTCAGAAGTTTTAAATGTACGGCATCCAGTAGGAAACAGGTTTCAACTTTGCAGTAATCACAAGAATTTCTGCGGTCTTCTGAAGATGTTTCAAGAACTTCAATACATATGATCATATTCAGGTTGTCGTAATAAGTGACAGCTGACAAATTAGCATTACGGTTGGAATATATTCCCCCATAGAATCATGATGGAGATTCAATTTATCCAAGTTAAGTTTGAATTGGTTACTACTAACAAGAATCATACTCCTACAAACTGGAGGGGGTGTTGTGAAAGGTACACCTGGAAGCATGTGTACAATATATGTTTGGAACCATGGCAATTTTGCCTTACTATTATGTCGATTATCATCCAGATTGTGTCAACTCGACAACACATCAATCATCCTTCAAAGTGGTTCAGTCTACATATTGGAAATAATAAGTATTTCCAATGGAGCATCTGCCAGGAAATTAAATTTTAATACAGAGGTTACCAGATAATCTGTGAAGAATAGTTTTCTTTTCGTCACTAAGCAGAGACCACTAGTGATCGCTTTGGAGTCATATACCTACAAAATGTATCTAGAAATATTCTTAAATCTGTCCCGGATTATTCGGACAGAAGTGGAGTACTGTTATACTAAAGGTTACCAAATTAAACATGACGGCAACATCGTTAAGCATGGTATTGACATTCAATTGGAATAAATTTATCATTATTTGCACCAAATGTTGGATGTTACATGATCCAGTCGATCTGTAGAATCAAACCTTATGGACTCCCAATTTTAATACAGGCTCCTATCTTGAAGACTTTTAAGTCATAATACTAATACCGTTATTCGGATATATGGCAGATTTACGAAAGTGCTGAAACGTATGATCTTTTGATATCAAGTTTACAGAGCACTATTAACGACCCCAAATTAGGATCGGTCAAACAATTGTTGGCTCCTATCTGGAGGCTCAGTCATGATATACATTTGCTGGCTCCTATCTGGGAGGCTCAGATATACTGACGTATCAGTCATGATATACATTTGCTGTCTCCTATCTGGGAGGCGCAGTCATACTATTATTGGCTCCTGTCTTGGAAGCTCAGTCATACACTATTGCTGGCTCCTATCTGGGAAGCCCAGTCATATGCTCCTATCAGGGAGACTCAGTCATATTGCCGACTCCTACCTTGGAGGCTCAGTCATACAGAAGTAATGGACTATCTGTTGAGTTTTGTGTGATGCATCATAGTATGTTGGCACCTATCTGGGAGGTTCAGCCAGGATCAATACATATATCTATTGCTGGTTTGCAGCAGAATCAGATCTGGACAGAATTAGTTCATCCTACAGAAAACCAGATCATGCATAGCATTTAGCATTGGCAGATTATGCGTTTAGCATTGGCATTCTGAAGCAAAGCTTCCTAAGCACAACAACCAGGAAATTCAGTATTCATCTGTGTGGCAGGTATGGAATACATACAGCTATAATACATGTATCATGGAAGGATTATGATTTTTACTTCATTTTACAATTATGGCTTTAAAGCAATTTAGAAATATTGGCGGGTGCATCCATAGCTTGGATTAAGTTTCAGATAAAAAATTTCATTATTGGAATGTATCTATGCTTTTAGATTGCTGAGCACATACGTACAGGTATTACAGAGATACTTATGTCCATTAGGTCGGCTTCTGAATGTATGATATATCCTATAATTATAGAAATGATTTCTGATACGGAAGATCTTCCAGTTTCTACAACATGTATGTTTTCACCTGATTAATCGGTGTACATATTAATACAAGGTGTAGTATTGAGAGATATCATCTCTTTGGAAATAATAAAACTTCAATTTTGAAGATTTCTGTGAATGTGGAATGGTTATTCAATAATTCTTGAAGATGAAGATTTACCGCAGAGTAGATCAGTTTTCTGATGGCTTGACCAGTCTACATGTAGCTAGACCTATGTCTGATATGCATCAGCTATTTCATACTCTTTTCAAAAGTAGTTCTTCTTTGGATCTAATATATCTTACCATCCAAGTGGATTTTATGTTACAATACAATGTAGCAACAGTTGATACATATGTAGAGCAATGTTCGGAAATTCTTTCAATGCAGGAGCATAGTGTCTGTTCTTCCAGGCTGACATTGAACTAGTTTTGATTTTCAACTAACTGAGATTGTGTAAGCTCTCTGTTTATGTTGGCTATATTAATGTTAAATATTTTATTCAAGCCATACTGGATGGAGCTTTGAAATCTGCAATATTACATCCCTGTCTACCGAGGTACGAATGCAGGATAATTATAAATTATACAAGGTCATTTACTTACCGCAGGATAATTGGAATTATCCAATAATGAGTACCGAGGTAGACAGGGAATCATACATCCCACCCTAGTAAGGAATACATTGGAATATACTGTAGAATGCTGATATCTGGTATATCGGATTACTTCAAATTACATTGTAAATGGTTTCCCACCCAAGGCAGTATGGCTTGCAATGATGTTGGATTGCTTCAACTCAAAAGACAATGCAACTACCGGGCCGCTGGGATACTTGGGACTTGGAATGTTCCATTTTGCTACTAAGGGAAGGTTGAATCCATTATGAGGGGCTAATACACGGAATAAATGCAATATTACATCCCTGTCTACCTCGGTACTCATTAAGGATAATTCCAATTATCCTGCGGTAAGTAAATGACCTTGTATAATTTATAATTTTTACACTTGAATTTCAATAGTTACTTATTTAGGGGATGTATAAACTGAGGTCTTGCTTATTTATCCTTGGCTCGTCCTAAAGCCAGTCTACTGATCAAATCTGTTTATAGACCAGTTTGACAGAACCATTACTGCAGTGTCCCTGATGACGAAATACGGTGTCCCAAGATCTGGGGTACTTATCTACCAGTGAATTGGATTCATTTCATAAAGCACAATGCATGCTGTCAAGTAGTTCATGCATTAGTTGTCTCATTCAAATGTCCGGAGAAGTGATAATTGCGGTTCTCTTAATAGAGGGCCAAACACAGTAATCGCTCGGCAGATTCGTGTATACTCGAAAAAACATACATGAACCTAGAATTGCCTCAGCACACTTCACAGAGCAGTTCTAATCATTGGGTTAAATCACTACTTGGACACCCTGGGGCCAAAGGGCTTACTGCGGCCTACATATTGGTGCAACCCTAGCTTGAGCAATTCACATTCTCATATAGAATATACAGTTTTCGCACACTCAGCTTCAGCTGGACTCGAACGCGGATCGATCGATATCTTTTGTTTAACAGTCCGAGAACTAACCGACTGAGCTAAAGAGAACGTAATATGCACACAAAGAAGCTACTATGCATAGATTATTGCTTGAATTATGACTCTTGCTAGTGTATATGATTTGGTTTTTCATTAAGCCGATAGATCATAGATGGTACAATTTCTACCCTTTTGTAAGCACGCATGAATTTTAGTCAAAGCGATATGTCTAATATGATGTATTTGTTGTATTTATCTTGGTATTTTCATTTTATTTCAGGGATGTGGTAAAAGTATTCTAGCCAAGCAATTTGCCAATAATTTAGGATATAATGTAGAACCAGTTATGCTTTATCAGGTATGTTTAGAAGCAAAAACTAGACTCAAAATAAATGACTCTAGAGTTTTTAAGAAATTACACATACACATGTGTCTAATTTATGATCAAGAGACCAACAAATTATTAGAATTTGCAGTATTCTATTATTTGGTACTGCATTTGCTATTGAAATTTCTAAACTTTATATAGTAGATTTCAAAGTTCACATTTAAATTTTTGGGACCTAATCACCTTTTCATCCTTCACTTCCCCAAATCAAATGCATAATTTTGCTACCAGAAGAAAGCTCATTTTCTTATTAACCCCAGTTCATTTTTACACCAGAATTGTTACCTTAAATAGATATGGTAAAAATAGTTTACCAAGTGAATCTTTCCCTTAATTCTGAATTCTGACATATTATTATATCGAGGCAAACCAGAGTGCATGATTTTCTTTGTTACGTTCATTTTATAATTCGTCTGCAAGTTCAATTTTAAAACCCTGTGGTACCCTGTATACGGTAATAACTATAACAAATCAAATTCTGTTGAGGGTCAGCAAACGACATGTTGGAGGGAGTGGGTGGTTGGCCTTATTACAGGGCAGTTGTGTGCACTTGTCCCCTTTGTGCTTGAATTAATTAAATGTGAACTTTGGAAAATAAAATGGCTTGCTGCTTAAATGATAATGTAAAAATTGAGAGATTTTTTTATAATAAATTAGGTACATCTAAATTTTGACAAAAGTCGCTGTGGAGAAATGAAGTTCAAAGTAAGTAAGTAAGTCAGAAAATCCAATTTAATGTTAATACTGCCCAAAGGTTAATAACTAAATGTTGGCAAATATTGAATCTACTGTAAGGTAACCATGGCTAAGTTTATGTATCAATCAAATAGTGATGTTTTAAAGACAGAAATTGGTGCACTTTTGAATAAACCATAACTTAATCGATTTAAACTGATTAATAATGTGCATTGCTTTTTTATAACACAGGACATGACGTCACGTGACCTTTTACAGCAGCGTGCAACATTACCTAATGGAGACACTAGGTGGCGCATGTCCCCACTCATGACAGCAGCTGTAGAGGGCAGTATAGCTCTGCTTGATGGGCTTCATAGAGTCAACCCTAGTACATTAGCTGTATTGCATAGGTATGTTCAATTACATTTTTTGTTTAGTACATATTGGAATCCAGCAAAATGGGTAAAATTTCAACAAAATATGACAAAAGTTCAATACATCGCAAAAGAATAACAAAAAAAAAGTCAATTCAGTTAAAATCAAGGGGGAAAAAAACTAAATTCTATATATCTTGATTGTAAAACCCTACTAAATAATTAGAGTAGTGATACCTGTATTAACAAGGCTGAAATGTTGGCTTGTCAAAACTCTCTAAAGAATAATAAGGGTTGGTTACAGGTTTTTAGTATAAAGGATGTTTTCATGGATTATAAAGTAACTGCACACTATGAACTATGTTTACATGATTTGTTTTCAAGCCTTCTCCATTTTTTGTGGCTTAGTAGAACAGTGCAGGACTCATTAACAGAAATTTGTGAGTTTGAGCCCCCCTAGTGCCAATGTGTTATGAACCTTGGCAAATTGCTTTCTCGCACTTGCTTCGTTGATCCAATTACAGCGCATTGGGGAGCTGTTTTAGGGGGAATATTATAGCCTGAAAGGTCTGATAGTGCTGATAGGTATGTGCCAATGGCCAAGGCTGTAAATGGCCAAGAGTAAGGTGAAATGATTATAATGATTCTCTTGTACGTCAGTATAATGCCCAGCACTATATGGTATTACGGTGAATAGTATATTTAAATGTCATGTGTTATTATAATAATATCATTATTATTTTGTTACTTTATTCTTTTCCAGATTAGTTCATGATAGGGAAGTCACGCTTTTTGATGGCACACGGTTAATACGTCAAGACAAATATGAGAAGCTGAAAAAAGAAACTAGCATGAGTGATGAAGAAATGCAGGAAAGGTAGGATAGCAGATCAGATTCAAATTGTGAAAAAAAAAATCCCGAGTAGGAATTCATCTCAAACATGCACTGCCATGAAAGTCTTGTGCATTATTGCATAAGCAGAGACTAACTGCAATAAAGAGATATCATGTAACAAGATAGCACAGCTAATTCAATATTTGTTTAAATGACCATGACAGTACCAGGGGAACTAAGTTACAATTTTTCAATACCTTGAAGGACATGAATATGCCCATCATTGTGTCCTTCACAACCCTCAAAGTTGACCACATGGTAGTGGATAGGCTAAACATTGGATGATTTATTACCAGTGAAATGTCAAAATCAGCGGTACAAAAGTTTAAGTAATGTGTTATGTGTAATGAATGCTTGAATTCCCAAACACACTTTTAATTCTAAGTTGTGTTTGCGATATTAATGAACATTTTCTGTGCTCCAATATTAGTCTCAAAAATTTTACCCTTAATAAATACTAGATACATAGGGTTTCATCCCACTAAATTAATTCCACCAACCATAAAATATATATCATAAAAGACTAGCTTGTTCTTAGGAAGTGCTATGGTTGTTTAGGTCAATGTTTTAAAAACAGTTTTACTGTGGCATATCACCGCACCAGCCAAATTAAACTTTCTCCATTGAAGATTAGACAGTTACTGATGCTTAAGTCACAAATAGAAAGAGTAGTCAGCCGAGCTCAAGCCGAGCTTGCATGTTACAGCAGATCCCTCATGAGTTTTATGAGTTCAAAGGAATAAACCTAGAAGTTAATGCTTGTTTTGGTTTTGCTTGCTGTAGCGTGACAGCTTAGCCGGAGTTCTGCTTTTATATATAAGACTTTAGCATTAACCAAGTTGTTAACATTCTAATTAATATGTGTCCCGTCATATCTAAAGGTACTTTAATACCGGCATAGTAAATTACGAGATACGGGCCATTGAAGCTGAGCACAATCAAAAATCACGTCCAGGGTCAAATTTTTAATTTCGTCAGAACTGTTACCTTTGAAGTGTATTCTATCATATTAATGAGGTTTCAACATCCAAAACATAAGACAAATGTTTTAAAAATCGATATAAAAATGCTTTCCCCATTGAAGTTTTACCAGTACAGAAATTTTAAACTTGATTTTCTCAGAACGATAGTTTTCTAAATCAGACCGATGCCTTTTACCAATTTGAATGTAACTTTGCAATCGAACACCCAATAACCAAAAGCAAGGTGTCATTTAAAAGCCTTAAAATATAATCTTTTAGATTAGACCAAAAAAATCAATTTTAATTTTGCCGACCTTAAGGTATCTTTCGATATGGCGGGTCACATATATTGGGGTAATTAGCACTTAAGTGAGGCGTCCTTTGAATTTAATGCATCTGCACTATTGGGATTAGCCTGGCTTTCAGCCGAATGTTATAAATAAATAAATTAATAAGTAAGGAGCCCACTTACAGTGCAGGACCCGAGTTTGCGATCATTGCCACTGAAGTTGAGTGTCCTTGAAATAACCAAGGAAATTGTACAGGGGAATATGTACTCGTTTCCATCTTGTTGTCGCTCATGAAGCAGAGTTATTGTACCTCCGGATATGTTTGGACTTTGGCCTGATATCCAAAATACAGCGTGTGCATTTTGTTTCTTGCGCAAACTGTATCTGCGACTTATTCTTATCAAAATACGTCAATTTTCCCGCTAATCCGTTCAAAGACTCTCAAAGTGTGGCACACGGAGAGGTAAAATGCCGGAGGTACCATAACTCACCCTCCATGAGTGACAATCTATGATGACTGCCACCCCATAAAATTACATTGTAGTCAATTCAAAATTGAGACAAGTACAGATTCCCCTATACAATTTCCTTGTTATGGACATAACGCTAAGGCCAAAAAAAATTAATTGTTTGATTGGCGTAACATAGAAAAAAAAATAGGGTAGGTAGGTCTGATTTTTTATTTTTTATTTTCTAAGTCTTTGTTTCACATACAAGAACACAAAATATATGGCACATATACAAAAAATTCTTTACTTTTTCTGTAACACATCTTTTATTTGTCATTTTGAATGTCATGCGAGCCATATCTTGGGCTCCCATGAATCGATTCCCATCAAATTTGGGATTTTGAGGTTTTTTACCATGCTCAAAAAAAAAAAAAATATCTAGGGTCGGTGGTAAAATTAGGGTCGGTCGGGTTACGCTTATCAAACAATTTTTTTTAGGCCTAAGACTAAATAGCCTTACTTGAGCCATACAGTGATCATCAGCAAACACCTCTACAGTGTGCTTAGAACTCATGAAATTACAGAACTAAGGAGGTATAGTACACTATAAATCATGGATTTCTAATCTTTATGTTTACCTCTTAATTGATACCTTTTTCAGATCTGTATTTCCCATTCACCCATCATTTCGAATGATAGCCTTAGCAGAACCGCCAGTCGTAGGCAGCAGTACCCAGCAATGGCTCAACTCGGAGCTGCTAACATTGTTTCTATATCATCATATTAAACCACTGTCTTATGCTGAAGAGTTACAAGTGCTACAGGGAATGGTACCAGGGGCCACTGAGGAAATTTTGGAACCACTGCTGAAATTTACTCATCTACTAAGGAACTCTGCAGATCCTACAGTGAGTATCTTTTCTGTTTCTTATTTTTTTTGTGAGGTTCTGATTTTGGTTTGTGGTGTGCCAAAAATGTTAAAATCCACAAGTAACCAACTCATCTGTAAGTCATAATCATTATAGATTAAGAAAAAATTTGAAAGAATTAGATTTCAACCTTTTATCATTTATACATTTGTATTTGCATCTTTCTACTATTATCGGAATCATTAAATTTCTGACAAATCAAATCCGCATGGGTGCGTATGATGAGAGCTAGTGCATCGGTAATGAAAATGCGCGGCGCGGATCTTGATAGGTTGCTTGACACGGCGATTGCATGAAAAGAAAAAAGAAAAGTCTTTTGTACTGCTTGAGGCGAAACGGTTGCTTATTGTACGCATTTGTTGCATTCATGATTTGTAGGAAATTTAATGACTCATTTGTTGCATTCATGATTTGTAGGAAATTTAATTATAATGACTCCAATAATAAGTATCAAATTGTATATCAATAGACTGCTATGTCAGTATCATTGATATTTTTTTGCAATGACAACAAAAATTCTGCAAAGATTTATCATAGCTCTAAAACAAAGGACAAGCACTGTAACTCATGAATACAAAAAATAAACACACAGAAAACAAAGTGAAGTGACAGTAGTAAAAGATAAGGCCTGTGTAATGAAATTATTAGTTTCCCGTCACCCCCCCCCCCGTCATAACCTTTTCAATTTGACCAAAACTTTCATTATTTTCATTAAAAAGTCAATTATTTGAAAATTGAAATGGAAATAATTAAAATTGAAACTCTCAAAATGTCTGACATCCCCTGCTGATCAAAATGAGCGGTATTTTTAGTAGTAAGGGTAGAGGATGTGGTAAATAATGAAAATTTAAGGATTACCTCATGTTTCTATTGATTACAAAAAATGCAAATTTCTTTTCATAAAAACAAATTCAAATCTTTTCTCAATCTGTTGCAAAATGTCTGTAATGATGATCTAAGCATTAATGCCAGTTTAAGATTGCCTTTTATCAACAATATAGGTAATAACCATGTAAATCGGAAGTTTTGACAATAATGAAATTTTCCTAAATAATGAATAATGAAATCATGACCTCATATTTTACTGAAAAAAATGTGACGGGAAACTAATCATGAAGTTTCATTAGCCTAATCAAGCTGATCTCAGTTTCTCTGTATAAATTCAAAACATAAAACAAAACACAACAAAAAAATCAATCTGCCAATATTTACTCTTTTGTTTCATCATAAATATTAATTGAATACAAGAATGCAACACTAACTCAAGTTCATGCTGACCTGTACTTATCAACTGATGCCCAAT
>JXSR01S074866.1:69691-84516 GCA_000969725.1 Ophiothrix spiculata | reverse complement strand
GGGAAAAGTTTGGGGATGATACTGAACTTGTCCAATGTCCTTAACTTAGCTCCACACAATATGTGCCATCAACAAACTTACCATCCAAACACAACAGCTTTCATCTTATCCCTCTCCAGTATCGGCATAATGGATGATACTTTCTGCTCACATTCTAGAAGGTTTGCCTGCAACTCTGCAAGTTCCTGATCATGACCTGTCGAAATTAAATGATATACAAAGAATGCTAGTATTAAGGAAAAACTCACCACTAAGGTGGTTCGAATTCTTATTTTACAAAAGTCTGAAATATTTGGGTCTCACCCTTAAATTGGTTCATTTGCATGAAAAACTAACCATGTAAAATTTTCAGAAAAATAGAAAAATATTTAGAGGTAACTCAAAGGCCTCAAAGTTAAGATGCGTTCAACTCAGCAAAAAATGTGATCAACATTTATTTTCCAGTATTTCTAGGGGTTGTGTTTTCAAAACAGAGCCTCTCTGAATGCTCAGTCTTTGTAAATAAAATCTAGTTTAACATATATACTAATAACAACAGATGTCATTTAAAATGTTTAAATTTTGAAAATATACTAACCTAAAAAGTGTTTCTAAATGCCAGACAAATATGGATAAGGTTACTTGCGGCACAAAGTGCCATGTTTGCTTGAGTTTACAACAAAAATAGAAGAACATAAATGACACCTGTTGTTATAAGTGTGTTAACCTAGTTACTGTTAATACATTTACAAAGACTGAGTCACCACATATTTCAGTTACGCTGCGATCCAATCGCCAGATCTTCATCAGACTGTGCAGAGGATTGTGGACCGTTGGTATGGTCATGTGACGAGAAAGATACTTCAAAATTGTTACTGAAATACATGGTTAGTACAGTTAAAAGATTTACTATTTTCCATATTTGATCTATTACTGGAGGACTGATAATATTCATTATTAATGCTAGTTTGTGTCCCCCAAAATGGTTACATGTAGAAAAATGATCGCGTGCAAAAACTATAGTAGTTGGATAAATGAAACTTACATTATATTACAACCCTCTTCCAGGTATAAAATTTTGCTTTCAGTCTCAGTCAAAATTGTCAATGAAATGCTAAAAAAGGCTTCAAATACCGTCTTGATCAGATTGTGTACAGCGACATTTTTTATAATAAAATATTATTTTGTCACTTTTGCGTATAGTCTCAGAGAGGGTATATGTACATTTGAACACTGAGGTACAGTCCCATACAGGGATTCCATTCTATTAGATACAGCCCGGGGGGCACTGAGTGTAAAACGTGGGGTCATCAGCGAGCAGAAATCCAAGGGAAAGGGTACCTTTTTTACAAATTGTCACGGACCGCGAGGCCGCGATAAGGGTATCAATTTCACGTTATTTTTGAAAAAAAATATCAGCGTTTAGGGTATTGATTTACACATTCGATAAAATCACATCGCTTCTAAATTTGATTACCGCAAGTCATTTCCTGGCATCTCATTCCATATAATTTTTAAGGGCTTTTATGGTAGGTTAGTGAAAAGGGTGCTTGAAATACGATTGGTCAGTGGAAAGGGTATAATCTTTATTAAGGTTTCTGTCGAAACGTTTTTTTCATGTCGACATGTCGCAATAATTTTTGTCGACGTCGACATAATGTCGACATAAAGTTGACATCAAAGATTTTTTTTTTGTTTGAAAAACGAAATTGTTTGAATAAGCAACAATGACCCATTTTAGACGTAGACTAGCATATATTATAGTAATGTACTAGTTCTTTCTGCGTACGACAATATGGATGATATAAAATTGATATTTTGTTATAACTTTTGTAAATGAGGAACAACTAATAAGCATTAAATTATCTATGCAACACTTTAAAGCTCAACTGCTAATAAACAGCCATAAATTGACAATTAAACCATGATTAAACGTAAGTTTTTATAAAATTTTACTTGCCCAGTTTTGTTGACAAATGAGATTTTATGTCGACATGTCGAGATATGCTTTATGTCGACATATATGTCGACATAAGGCATGTCGACAGAAACCTTAATCTTTATACAAAGGTCAGTGAAAAGGGTTAGGATTATACATCGCCCAGGTCAGTGTTTAGGGTACAAAATTTGAGGGTCTGCTTGCTGATGACACTACATGAAAGTATATAAGTGCCCCCCGGGAGATACAGTATCATTTCACTCACTTTTCCTAATAGGCCTACTAGACACTGAAAAGTATGTACAATATACCAAGAGTAAAGCTGGATGAAAGCTTCCTAAAGGTGAGCTAAATCTAACGTTGTGAGAAATCAGAAACTTGAAATATGTACAATATAAATTCCATCTTACCTGTTTCTCTAGGCAGATTTAAAGAATTACTGGCTACTTCACAGCATGGTTTAATGACATCTTTAAGAAGGTCAGCAAAGTTTTTACAAATTATCATCCGCGCATTTGTAAAACGACCCGCTGGAGTAATGCCACGGAAGAATCTAGTCATAGTCTCCATATTGTCTGATCTTGTACTTGGCCCAGCCCTGGAATAGAGAAATAACACTATAAATGCATTAATCTCCTCAACCTCAATTAACATACTAAAAATCATACATCATTAAATGAAAATAAAGCATGTCAGCTCAACAAAGCATGTCAGCTCAACGAGTAAGGTAGCAGAAACTAAAGCCCATGATATGCTAACAAGACGAAGCTAGCGTGTGGTTTGATTGTAGACGCTTTGAAGACGCTAAACCACACGCTAACAGAACCTTAGCGTCATCGTAAGCGTATAGCTAGACGTTAGCTGCATCTTGCTAGTATATCATGGGCATAATACAGTTCGAGTTTCAGTCCCATTAGTACAAAACTAGGGGAGCACAGCAATACAATTTATTCCTTCTTTTTTCAAAATAAGCAGAAGAGTCTGCACATTTCCGAGGTGTGTAAGTATTGTTTTAAATATCCGATCAGTAGTTCTTTTGTTATAACAGTTTTGAATCTCGGTCAACTTCATTTTGACTCATGATGTATTAATCTATTAATAATGTACCAAAATAATGTTTTGCTAAGAACACACGACAAACAGTCTGCGCAAACTCCGAACACATTACAAACAGTCTGCGCAAACTCCGAACACACTACAAACAGTCTGTGCAAACTCCGAACAGATATTCTATTTTGTATGAGGTCAAAAACTATGAAACCACTTACAATTTGTTTTATTTTTTATTTCATGAGAATGAGGGTTAATTATTTGGTTAGTATTCTGTCATAATACAATGAAAAATACTGATAAATGGATTGTTACATGAGTAACACAAATTGAAATCAAGAACAAAATGTGACTCTCCCATCTCATGAAACGAGCCATAAATGCAGCAAATTTCGATTTGTGACACAGGTGAAAATAGGTGTCCAGTTCATAAATTGCCGAAACAGATTTTTGGACAGATTCACAATCATTTTACTTTCTTTAAAACACTATCAAAGTTTAATTTTAAGTAGATAATCAGAAATATGAAATATATAGATAGATTTTCAGAAAATATCTATAAAGCTTTCTAATCTTTTAACATGTTTATCTAAGCTATGCATTTTACTCCTTGGTAACCTTTGACATACTATAACTTTACATCTGAAAATTGAGTGAAGTCCATTGTAAGTTATAATTTAATCCTTATAGCATGATCTTTTAAAGTCAATCTGAAAAGAGGCTGCATTTATGGCTGGTTTGGAATGGACGGTCACAAATGGTAAAATCACAACAGAAAAATAATGGTAAAACATTAAAAGCAAAACTACAAACAAAAGTGCAATTATGAAAATTCTTCAAACATGAATGAACGCACCATGGGGGGTTGGGGTGGTAACAGGGTATACTGACCAGGTAACCACCTGCGTTACCAATACCAAAAAGGTGAGACTAGCAATAAAGGGTATCAAAATCAGCCTAGTACTCTACGAGTCTACAGGTCTCACATAGGGTATCAAATTCGGCTTTTAAGTCTCTGATAGGGTATCAAACTAAGAAAGAATAATTGAATTAATGACGATGGTGTCTTAGATTGCTTTAAAGGTGTAGGTTCCGATCACATTCTCATCCCCCTGGGCTCAACCGGAAGTAGTATATTTTTTGATACCATATCAAAGCCCATATTTTTCTGATTCTAAATCCAAAATTTCACCTCAAAATTCTTTATACTTTCAGAGATATAGCATTAAATGTAAAATTATTGGTATACCTCTTTTCCATTTCTTTTGTATTTTCATAACAGCCTCATCCCCAGGGTTGCATACTTTCTTTTACCTCTCAAGAGAAAACAAGAACCCAGCCAAGGTTAAAATTCCACAATATGCATTCCAGAGGTCAAGGTCAATCAGTTAAAACTAAATTACACACATGCTAAGATGGGAACCTACACCTTTAAATGCATATATAGAAACACTTCTTAAAAGTGTTGTAATGGTGAATAGCTACATTTTACTTATATGAATTGTTGTGATAATTATTTCATCACATTTGCGTACAGTCTCAGAGAGTCATATAGGGTATTCATTTGAACAGGTATGGTCCAAGATAGGGTATACATGTAGAAATAATAGATTTATGGTTTCAGATAGAGTATCATTTCACCTATTTTTGCCAATTTTTGCATGGTCTCGCATCTGGGATCACTTTCGGAACCTGTGGAACTCAGATGAAGATTTTGATGAAAAAATGGGGGTACCACCTAAGGTGGGGGTAGGGTAGTCTGCCTAAGTTGGGCTGGGGTGCTGGTGCAAGTCACCATTTTGAAAAATATATGCATGCTATTTAGTATAAGGTTAAAACTTGTACACAACATGCTAGAATGATCATGATGCTTGATGAAAATCTGATAGAATAAGTCTAACTTTTACAGCAGAATTTTGATTTTGTGGCTGATTTTTGCCAAAATTCATAGGTTGGTCCATAGAGGACACAAGGGTGGTCATGACAAATAATGCCCATATATACAGGCTTACAAAAAGCAGAAGTATGGATAGTCCATAAAGACCAATAAAAACACCATACCACCCAAAGGCCACTTCCAATCAAGGCCCAACTATAATTGAGTATAGGAATACTAAACTGACCCAAGTCCATGCTTCCCTACTGATGAGGCCAAAGAAGGTATAGTATTATCCTATAATGATGACTATACCCTAACCTTCCGTCCAATTCAAATATTTTCCATCTGAAAAATCCTCAAAATTCATATACCTTCACTTTACCAAGTTTCACAAATCATAATAATCTATTGCCAATATTTTAACAATGTTTGGCACCATTGTATGACATGAAACTCAATGGTCAAAGAAAATAAATGGTTGAATTGGACAAGTGAATTCGGTAATTGCCATTCAAAAATCAATACTGTGCATTTCACTTTCTTTATAAGGGTAAGGCAGCATGGACTTAGGTCAGGTTTGCATATTCAATTAATGCAAGTTTCATTTACACAACACAATCACTCAGTATAATACCTAATTAATGATATGGCTCATTCACTTTCTGAAAAATACTGACCTGAGAAAGCTGACTTAATATCTGTGATATAAGTCCATTTTGTCACAGACTGGAATTTGAAGAATATACAATCAAAAACCTGTTGGCAAACAATATGGTTGCGTGACCGCCAACAGTTTAATTATTGTGAGATTAATCATTGTGCACATGATCATGCTGAGTCTAATTTGTAAGTTATTGTGTCAGTGTCAACGGCACATTATACTTACATCAGGTTTGGCTTCCTTTTCAAGAGCACATTAAATTCCAATACACACCAATCCATGGATCACCAAAATCAAGTTAATTATAAATGCAAAACAAATTATTGAAATCACGAAAACATTCATATTTTTCAAAACTATTATTGCTTCTCACAAACAAACTTATCAATTCTGCAAGTAGATCATGTATACAAATTAGTAAATCTTCAGAAAAATGTGTCATTCAGGGGAACAATCAAATTTAACAAAAAGCATCAATGAAAACACCAAATTTTTGCCATCGGCACTATAAGAGTTAAGCTCCATGGCTGATGACGCCATTTCATGGGCCGGTATACAAAGTGAGTCCGGTATCGCAACTGTGATATCTATGGTGATGGCAGAGCTCAATATTTCTTCTCCCTAAGTTCTTTGCCAACCTACCTGCAAGAATGATCAAGCTTGTTTCTTTTCACTTGATTTTCTTTTCTTTGGTGGCTTGTGTTCGATCTTCTCTTCATTTCTCGGGTGCGTTACTCAGATCAGCAACCTGCATTGGCCTGAATTATAGATCAAACGGCTCCAAACTGCAACAAATAAAACAATAAGCAGGGCTTCATTTTTGAAAAATGCTGAAGAGCTATAAAATATGGTACTCTCCTGAAAGGTTCAGGGAGAGTTGTCAGGAGTGTGATTTGAGGTCACACCATTAGAAATTAACTGGTTTTAGCAGTTCAAGGTGAGCTAAATATTGCTCTCCTAAGAGACTATTTAGGCGAGCAGAGGAGAGCAATCACTATAAATTGCTTTAATATGAAGGCCTGAATAAGAAGATGAAATATTTTGCTTGATAAAACCAGTGAATTATAGTTTTTTAAAACTCACATGATATTTCCTCCTTCACTTCGAAGGACTTCTTCAGATCTGGGGTTAATTTCACTAGCGTTAAAATACTTCGTTAACCCATAGTATTACCAAAACCCATCGTTAGCTACGACCACCTCTTGACCCCTCGCAACGTTAACAAAGGGTTCAATTTGTCTAATGCATAATTCATATATATACCTTATGATGCCGTGAATGCTTACAAAGGGTTTTCATATTTTTGTGATACCTACAGTTGTAGTTACGAGCTAAACCCTTCGTAGCTACGATGCATCGTAAATGTTAGTGAAATCGATCCCTGGTCATCTGATTCACTTTCCCAGGTAACTCCATCTGATCGATTTTCTTGACAGATGTAGTCTATTTCCCAGCTGTCAAAAGCGGATTAAAAGTCCTAATTTTATTGGGGAAAAAGCCGTTCCTGAGACATCAGTTCAGAAAAAAGGTTCGACTGACTTGTCAGTCCATATGATTTACATGAATATGGACTGATGACTGGGCTCCACTGACTCGATGACTGATTTTGCCAATTTTTTGAAGTCTCATTTTGAACTACTCGCATCATGAAAAATGTGGGAAATGTGCTCTTGCAGACTTGCACACCATAGTGTATTGCTAAAGCCATAGGCCATGGTAGTCACGTAGTATATCAAAGAAAAACATGTGAAAATTGATAAAAACTTTTGTGTTTAACAAACAACAAAAATTTAAAATGCATGATCAAAGTACACATTTTGATTTTTTCAATCAACAAACACTTCAGTGGATGCTCATTAATATTATTTATAATTAGTATTCTAACAAAAAAGGGACGGCAGATAGCAAAAAAGTCACCTGCTAATTTTAGCTGGTGATATTGAATGCGTTGCATTGGAAAAACTGTCAAACCGTAATGGCTGCCGTTTTGGTCATGAGTTCTTCCAATACAACGCACCGGCTATGTAATCTCACTTGCTTGTTTTATTGTAAACAATATAAAGAAAATCTGTCTGTTGATTGAAAAAAAATCAAAATATGTAGTTTTATCATGCATTTATAAAATATTATTGTTTGTTAAACATAAAAATGATCATTAATTTCCACAATTTTTGTTTGGTACATACTTCTTGATTACCATATGGCCCATGCCATGGCTTTAGCAATTCACTAAGGTGTGCAATCTTTTGAGCACAATTCCCACATTTTTCATGTTAAGGCCTATAGCCTAATTTGTGTGCTGCAAAGGGATTAGTTCACTTCCGGGTATTTAAAGGTGTAGGATCTGATCACATTCTCATCCCCAGGGCTCAACCGGAAGTAGTATATGTTTTATGCCAAATGAAAGCTCATATAACAAAATTTCACCTCCAAATTCTTTATAATTTTGGAGATGTAGCGTAAAATGTAAAATAATTAGTATACCTATTTCCTGTTTATTAAGTATTTACATAACAGCCTCATCCCCAGGGTTGCATAATTTATTTTGCCCCTAAAGAGAAAACTAAACACAAGCCAAGGTTGAAACCTTACACAATGCATTCCAGAGGTCATTGACAAGGTCAATCAGTTGAAGGAAAATTATATGCTAAAATAGGAACCTATACCTTTAAGTGATAATAAATTGTACTATTGTAGTGTAGAAGTATGAACATTATACAGGTAACAGGTGCAATTCATTTGATGTGACGTAAGTTCATAACCTCACTTCTTTTCTAGTTTTAAATAAAAAGAGGAGCATATTATCATAAATATATACTGAAAATGTCACTTGATTCCAACGGTTCGTTTCCAAGTTACAAGCTTTCCAGTATTTTGAAAATCCCCATAGGTTTTATACTGTGTTGTAATTACTGTTGGGCCCGAAAATTAAATATGGCAAATGAGTCGATACGATGACACGTTTTCTCACTTTTCTCAAAAATGCAAGCACATTTGTGATTTGAAAGAATGCTTTTGGCATCGAAACATATACCAAGCTTAAGGTTGAAGATTCTCATAAGCTAGAAAACTCAGTTTTGATAGCGATAGCAGTGACCTTGAAGGTGAAAAGTGGATCATGAATTACCCCTTTAATTTAGTTCAAGTTGTTGTACCAGTCATCCAGTGCAGTGTACCTAGGTCTAACGCCCCTTGACCACAACACCGCAATGGCCAAAAATTGGCCAACTCGGTTTTTCTATTTTATTCTTCAAGTTGCGTACATCGATGTTTGACAAGAGCAAGAGCATTAGTTCCACGAACTATAACATTAATTGCGACGACTAATGGGACATTTGGACTTGAAAAATCAGAGATTTTGTAAGTTTGTTTACATCATTTTGACGCCATCTTAGTCTGTCAAGTGTATTGAATTCGGCAGTCCAAAATTGGAATTTTGTCGATTTTTGGTACATGAAAGCATTTGATTATGAATTCATCTTGACTTGAGCGAGTGCTTTTTGATAGTGATCACATACATCTGTTGCTTCAAAAGCCTTGAAAAGGTGCATCTGCTTCGTATTTCAAAATTTTGTCGGCGTTTCGCACAAGTCAATGGCTGTTAGCCCAGACCCAATATGTAATGAAATGGAGTATGGGTCTGGAAGCTCAGTCAGACTAATCCAGTGGCAGTGCAAAATTTTGCACCAACAGCATCGGCGAATTCAGCCATATTTATGTCGATAAAGTTTTCTAGTCTAGATACCAGAAAAATCTGTATTATACTTTTTTAGTTTTTTTACTTACCGGTACTCTATTTAAATTTATAAAATTGACCACCATGCAGATTCTATGTGATTCTGGTAATAATGCCTTCTCTGTCTGGTATTGAATTGGTAAACATTCAACATTCGCCATTACATCGACCTGCTTCTAAAAATAGATCTGACGTTATTGATTGTTTCTAGTCAATAAAAACCATTTTTGTCAATTTCTTGAATTTAATATTTACTAATCGTTTCAAGGCTTGAAAATAAATTGTACTATTATATCATGCTAAAAATCAAAAAGTGTGGTAATTCATCATTTGATATATAAATTACTGGTACTAATTTATGTTTTTCGTTAGGAAACGCTTAGGGAAAACAGATCAAATATTTCGAAATATACTTTCGGGGGATTTCCCACAAAAACTACAAAAGGAAAGCCGCATAAAATAGGGCAATAAAAGCCCATAATATTGCAGGGAACCCTCGAAATGTTATAACAGAAAAAAAATAGTTTTGAAGGAAAAGCATGCATGTGGGAAACTATCGTTGTATTTTCTTCTCTGTGAAAATTGAAGAAAAAGTGGTAGGCCTATACAAAAAATAATAAGTGAGTCAAAGTGGGTCAATTTGTCTCTGTAGTGACTCTGAAGCGAATTTTACTTTTATGAACCTTCCTCTCTACACAAAATATACAAAAATTCCAATTTTTGGCACAATTTTGACCAAAAAAGGCTCCTTAGGGCCTATAGGCCTATCTTCCCAGAGGATGGAATATATCCCTAGTATGCAAATTTATATTAAAGGGGCAATTCATGATTCACTTTTCACCCTCAAGGTCACCTCTATCAAAGTTGAGTTTTTTAGCTTACAAGAATCCTCAAGTGGTATATATTACGATCCCCAAACAATTATTTCATATGTGCTTGCATTTTTGAGAAAAGTGAGAAAATGTGTCATTTTCTAATTATTGTCGGGGCCCGACAGTAATTACAACACAGTAGCCTATGGGGATTTTCAAAATGCTGAATAATAATTGATTATTTAGTTTCTGGGCGAATTTTACAATTATAGGCCTATCAGCTCCTATCAGTGAAATTTAGTGTTTTATCTGTCAAAATCCAAGATGACTGCCAATTAAATATGCAAATTGGGAATATTTGTGCATTTTTGCTCTGTTTATCTTTCATTTTGATAGGCCTATTGGGTATCATAAAGCCGAAGTTTAAAGGCAGTAGTACACTTTTAGTTTATATGTGATTTTTAGTGTCCTTGTCACCTAAATGCAACAATTAAAGGTGCAATTCATGATTTTTGTAGTGACCAAAACATTGCCTCTTTTCTAGCTAAAAAAAAAGGTACAATATATATACTGAAAATTTCACTGATTCCGACCACTCGTTTCCAAGTTACAAGCTTTTTAACATTTTGAAAATCCTAATAGGCTACTGTAACAGTAGGCTACTGTGTCAGTGTAATTACTGTCGGGGTGCGGCCCCAACAATAATTAGAACATGACACATTTTCTCACTTTTATCACAAAAGCAAGCACATATGAAAGAATGGTTTGGGGATCGTAACATGCAGTTGAGGATAAGCTAAAAATCTCAATTTTGACAGCGGTGACCTTGAGGGTGAAAAGTAGATCATGAATTGCCCCTTTAACCCAAAACTTTATACAATGTGTTTCCTACCTTCCATACAGTCGAGGACCATTCCACGTTCACCACAACCCGATTTTTTTAAATTGAGGGGCGTTGAAGGATCATTTTGTTCTTTGCTTCCAAGCATTCTCTTGGCTCAGACAAGCGTGACAAAGACATTCAACTACCTGCTTATCACTAGTACTGTAACAGTTAGACATTCCATATGACCACTCAACTTGAGTAGTTCAGTGACCTTGAACAAGGCGGGGGTCAAATCAAATTGGACCCAAAAATCACGTTTTTGACCAATTTTTGTTGTGCCCCCTTACCAGTATAGGCCTACATGAGAAAATTGATCACATTCGGAATTTCATTTCACACCCAACAAGATAACCTATCAAATCTGACCAAAAGCAAATTAAGTTTCCTGATATTTTCATCATAAATTGACCTTCACGTAAAAAACTATATGAGCAACCGTGTGGCCTTACGGTTGCTCATATAGCTTGTATCATTGATTGCCTGATTGATTGATTGATAATTGCAGGACTTGATGGTGTGCGTCCTTCTCATTGGCAAAATTTGATGTTGTGCGCTTCTAGAGGGAATGCCCCTTAGGAGCGCATGCGCATGTAACATAGCAACGCCACTCGATCGACTTTCGCAGTCGAGTCACGATCGCGGCAAAACACGCTTCTAAATTTGTTTGATTTTCATGGAATTTTTCATCCAGTTTAAGATCAAATTAACTGATTCTATTTAACCAGCGAACTCTTTCGTCTTCCATTCTCTTCGCTCCTCTTTTGCAACACTTTTACATTGACATTGTCACTTTTTATTTTGAATTGTTAAGCTTAACTTAAAAAATAAAGTCTACAGTCTCAAGCTCTGTTGACAACCACGGTAAGCTTACATTGAACAGAATCTGGAGGCTGTCAGGCTGAGTGATTCGTTGCCATGGTTGATGGCTGAAAGAAAGCGCCATTTGCTCATAATCAGATAAATTATTTTGTAAATTATATTTAGTAGAGTCTACTTAACTTAAGTTAGAACAAAAATGGCGACAACCAGAATATCTGCTAGACTTCCACCGAACATTGATGTAACAAAAGCGCCACTTGCATACGGTGACAGAGCACTTCCAAAATTGGTAAGATTTAGTTTAGTCGGTAACTCATCATAATCTCATGACCTACATCACATTGTCATTGTAATTTATTTGTACTCTTCAATCTTCAGGTACAAGCTTTCCTTTACCCGAAATATCTGGCTGTGCTGTGGCACAGCCAGAAGCAAGCTCTGTAATAAAACCTGCGCATAAGTGCACATCCCCAATATCCCCAAAAATGATCATAGCTATCAAATACCAACTGCAACCCTCCACAAACATGACAAAGGATATTTATAATAAATTTACTTATTATAAATACTTCCCGAAGTTGTAAGTCACACAAAAATGATGTTTGAAGATATGTTTACAAACGGTTGCTATGTAAACAACCGAAACATTCCGTTTGATTTCTCTGATCAGAACAGTGCAATTTTCATTAATTTAATTCAAAAAGGTTCCTTTCATTAATATGTAATAAAACATTTCTGTTTGTTCAAGTACTACCATTTGTATTTTTCAATTTATGGACAAATGGCCTTGGCTTTATGTGATAGGCTGTACTACACAGTTTGCCTCAAGCCAAAAACGAAGTTTTTTGGCTTGTGTTTCTCGAGCAAGCTTTCCTCTGTCAAAGCATTGTAAACAAACATGATTCACGCATGTTCAACTGGTCTTGAAAATGCCTCAGTTGAGTTTAAAATATTTTGAATAAATTTATGTCCGTAAATTTTAGGGTAAATACCCCAATATTTTATGCTTCAAGGCCCTAGTCCTGGCACCATGTCACTTGACTTAGTGTCAAATTAATGCTATGTAATAAAACTGCCATTTAAGCATGTCTGTACCACCATCTGAGGACTAAGTCCACACTTCAAATTCAACCAAAATATTTAAGCTGTTCACAAATTTTTAATTAGTAAGCTCCTTGAGAGACTTGTACATCCTATGATAGGTGGTTTGTTAACATTTAGTATCAAAATGTGTGATTTTGTGGCCTGAACTTGCCTTGTATGTTGTAACATTGGGTTTCTGAATTTGACAACCTCAGATTTGTTTACATCCAGATTTTGGATGATAAATTTCATCTTTTGGTTTAAATTAGGTTTACAATAATTCTACACTATTAAAAGATGTTGCCTATGCTGAGTGGAATTTTTTTAGGCTTTTAATTTTTCAAATATTTCATGTCAAAACTTAGAAAGCTTAAATGGCCAAAGTATTACATATTATTCCTGTGACCTAGGACCTATAGAAATTACAATACCCAATGATAAAAGTTATTTAAATGATGGTCCATGGTCACAGCCCTGGGACTAGGCCCTAACTAAAACTTGTGAATATTTTGTTGATCAACAAAGCCAAAGGCTCAAAGCAAGGCAAGTTATCAAAACATTTTTATTTTTCAAATTTGACTTGTAGATCATAGTCCAGGGTCCAGGCCAAGTAAAATAATAGGTTTGTTTCTGTTTCCTTCCTCCAAAAATGCAAATTTTATTGCTCTTCTGAAAAAATAAATATTTCTTCACTGCCCCAGTTTCCCTCGGTACTAAATGTCGAAAGATGGTCCTGTTACGTCGATTATTTTGAAAACTGATGTCGTCCACCCGCCGTCTTTATATTTTCTTAAATTTTTTGTGTCTTTTGTAGAACAGAGAATTGAAAGATGAAGCCTTAATTACCAGGCAGCGTGCATTGATGACACTCTGCGATTATCTGCATGATCCAGAGCATATTGCAGAGGCACTCAGAGTTGGTAAGTTTGGTCAGGACTTGGACGTTTTAGTAGCTCAGTTAAAGGTGTAGGTTCCAATTTTAGGATGTGTATGATTTACCTTTAAATTAACCAATTGACCTTGACCTCTGAAATGCATTGTGCAAGGTTTCAACCTTAGCTTGTGTCTTGTTTTCTCTTGAGAGGCAAAAGAAAGTATGCAACCCTGGGGATAAGGCTGTTATGTAAATACAAAAGAAATGGAAAATAAGTATACCAATTAATTTTACATTTTATGCTATATCTCCCAAACTATAAAGAATTTTGAGATGAAATTTTGGATTAATATATAATCAGAAAAATATGGGCTTTCATTTGGCATCAAAAAATATACCGTACTGACTCTGGTAAAATCCCATCTTCGGGCAATGTACCACCTGTATATTTACAAAAATTGTCAGAAAATTAACGTACATGTACACGCGCGTAAAGTCTCATTGGTATTCTTTAGGAGTCGTCATAAACAGCTCACAAAAAATAAGTGAACAGTTAGTCTGACCCACATAAATCCAAGTAAAAGCCCTCAAAGTCCAACGATATTGACATATATGAAAAATATGGAATCTCAGCTAAATATTGACTCCAAATTTGACATCAAAAACCATTACCATCATTTTACACTAGCCGTTTGAAAAATCTATCTCAATTTTCATTTCTCACATTTTGGGTATACCCTCAGTGTAATAGAGCATCACCACAATGCCTAGTGGAATCAATAGACGTTCAGTGTTTTTCATATTGCGCAGAGTACAGAGCTGCTGTGCCGATCTTAACTGTTTTACCAACTTAGACACATGTACTTATCCTTTTGTATAAAATTGGTTTGATTTATTTCCTTTCCTCTATAAATTCCACTAGGCATTGTGGTGATGCTCTATTACACTGCGGGTATACCCAAAATGTGAGAAATGAAAATTGAGATAGATTTTTCAAACGGGTAGTGTAAAATGACGGTAATGGTTTTTTATGTCAAATTTGGGGTCAATATTTATCTGAGATTCCATATTTTTCATATATGTCAATATCGTTGGACTTTGAGGGCT
>JXSR01S074866.1:55368-68220 GCA_000969725.1 Ophiothrix spiculata | reverse complement strand
GGGGGGGGGGACTTCCGCCCAGTCCCCCCCAGGAAAAAAACCCTGAGTCTTCAAAGGTTAAGGTGTCAAATTGTATGTCTTGGACCAGCAAATCAAAAGTGCCAATAGTGACCCCGTCGTCAGACCTTTCTCTTGGGGTTAAATTTTCAAATCACCTGCAATCATCATCCATTCGAATGCATTCCTTCTCTGTAAACATCTACATGGGGACCAGTATTTTAATTTTTTTTTCTTTGAGGGGGGAGGGCGGAGGGTTATGTTATGCCTTCTGGTAGGCACACAATTTTATCTTGAATTGTGAAATGAATACATCCATGTCTAAAATAGATCATTTCCACACTGCGGTAACTTTAAGAGGCATCCCTTTGGACTTTTTAGTTAACAAATTCCAGTCCAATTTGCTGCCAATACTTCATTACAGCTGAAAGTTATCACGATGGACTTGAAAAGAACAATAAACAAATTCTGTATTTGTTTTGTTGTATGTGCAGGTGTTACAGAAAGCTTAAAGGCATTACTAACAGACCCTGATGGCACAGTCAGACAGAAAACCACAGAGGTTCTCTATATTATTGCTGGTAAGCATTCTTCTTTTCTTGGATTATATCAGAAAACACTCAAAGGGCAATTCATGATCCATATTCATCCCCACGGTCATCTCTATCAAAATTCATGATCTTTAGAATCCTTGAGGGGTATCTGTTAATCACAAACCTTGCGAGTTTATTTGCATTCTTAATAGGAAAAATGAAGCAAGTGTGTCGATCATTTTCAATTTTCTGTCGGGGGTCCTGACAGAAAAGCTTGTAAAACGAAAGCTCAAAATCAAGTGAAATTCATCATGCATTTATTTTGTGTTCATCTTCCTAAATAGATTGTAAAGGGGTTAGGTTTTATTCACATCGGGATCATGAATAAGCCAATTAGATAATTCAGATCAGAATGCACTGTTGGTAAAAATTACGTTATGGAGATTGAAAGGATCGATATACTAACATAACCTCTCTATTGACTACTGTACAAATGGACTTTGACTTTTTTAATTTTTTTGTGATATCTTATGCAAGAAACACCTGAAAGTTTTTAAGCAATTTGGGGGGGGGGGGGAGGTTAAGTAAGTCGTTGATGGTTATATTCATCACATTCAAAAACATTTCAGACGAACTAAAATTGAACTTTGTTTTTCTAGGTCATAATATTGGGAGAGATGCTTTCCTTGAGCACACCATCATTGTACCATTATCCAGATTATTTGACGATAACATTGACATTGTTCGACTCAATGCACACATGGCTATTGAGATGCTGTGTGAGTTTTACCCGGGAGCAGAGGGAGTGGTTGAAGCTAGTTTAGTGCCGACATTAGTGGATAAACTGAAAACAGATGTAGATCAAATAAAGGTTCGTATTTATAATGCTTTTCAAAGTCTGATAATGAGCCCCTAAGAAAGGGATTTTTACATGTACCGGTACATGTATCATCTCTGAGGTGCTTAACTTGGCTTAAGTAATATTTCTTGTTTTGTTATCCCCTCCCCTAAGCTGAGAAATTTAAGGTCGTTATTGTGAATGTGCACAATTTATGCAAAAATAAAAAAAAGGAATTGGTTATAACCTCCCTTCATGTTATTGAGTGAGTGGATGGCACTGCGATTCCAGCATAAAATATGCAAATTTGGTATCTTATTAGCATAATTTATGCAAAAATTGTATTTTATATGGCTAATCTTCTGAAATGAACCAACGACCTTCATGATAAAGGGGCTGCTTCAAAACTCAAGTGGCGGTTGTCTCCCGGATCTGGCAGGTTTTAAGTGGTTGGCTATTGTTTATTCCGCTGCATTAAACATTCAACTGCTAGCTGCATTGTGATCTAGAACTGTTTGAGCCCTCTGTCATCAATAGTCAATTGTTGGCATTGCAGTGTGGAACTGTTTGAGCCCTCTGCCATCAAATAATCAATTGCTAGTGGTGAAGTCTTGAGCTGCTTAAGCCCTCTGCCATCAAATATTGCATAGTACAGTATCAGACAGAACGAAATTGAACTGAGGGAGGCCAGTCTTGTATTGTCTATGAAATTTTTCAAACGATACAGTACGTCAAAATATTGCAACATCTTGATATTATTTAAGTAGATAACACTAGGGTCACAATACTTCTTACGAACGGTTACGAATAGTGTTTTGATGATGATTTTACATGTACCAATTTGTATGCAGTTTAACAATCGTGTTTTATGCGAAAGTGCACCCGTAGGCCATAAATAAAAAGCTCGTAAATTTTATGAAAATGTTAGTGTGATGTATGCAAATTCATAATGTTCATATAAATGTCGTATGACCAATTGTAACCGCGTAGCTTATAATGGAGAGGTTTCAAAATATAATGTTATGGAAATAACCAAAAAGTAACCAACTGAAGGCTTTTGTAAAAAATAAAAGTTAATTGATTCATTGCAATTTGTATCATATGATGATTAAAACTATAGAGGGGGATCTCAAGCTGCATACACCAGGCCCAAAACCGGTAGAGGGGAGGGGATGTTTGTCTCCCCACCCTTTAAAGTATAAAACTGTCATATAATGCCAAGAAGTTCACAAAACCCACTAAGGCAAAACGTGTGTGTGTGTGTGGGGGGGGGGACATAATTAGTTATAGTTTTGTTATTAGAACAGCCAAAAATCATCTGAAATCCTTTGGAAACTCTTTTATTGTACCGTATATAGCTTGTTGCTATTTTCAAAACATAAAATTTGGGGTCAACATAAAGATTTGAGTAGGCCCTTCCCTTTTGGAACATCTTGATATGGACCAGATCTAGCGTACTTGATATGATGACATTCAGGTTCACTAATTATAACTAAGGCTGTTGCCAAAGCAATAAGAAGAATCCCTGTTTTTTCCCGACGATAACATTGTGAAAATTTCGGATTTTCTTTTCATTTTTTCCGTCAAATGTGGTTAGAATTTGCTTCTAAGGTAAGTTATATAGGTTAGATATAGGGTTTGGGTTAGGTTTAGGGTTAGCAAAAGGTTTAGAAATTTTGGGTGCTAGGGTTCTGGTTAAATTTTAGGGTCAGATTACCAAAATTTTACAAGTTAATTAAAAGTTGTCGGGAAAAAACAGGGATTTTACTTGTTGCGTTGCCAAAATGATGTAAAGCATGACTTTAATTTAATTGTGCAGTTATTTTAATATTTGAGCATTATGATAAAATCTGATAATTAAACCATCTGCCAAAAAATGAATACCCTCAATTTGAGCTGCATATGTACATGTACCTGTATAAACATTCCAAACAAATGTCATATAATTACTTTTTAATCATTGACTTTGATCATTTTCAGGAATATATCTTAGACACACTCCACTTCTGTATGAGGTTAGAGCAGGTCCAAGCTCTAATAGCTGGTGCTATGGAGGCTTTCACAGAACTGTTGGTTCATGAGTCACCTGTTATCAGAGCTAAGGCAGCCAGGGATGTCATGGATCTGAGGTAAGGACTTATACCTGCTTGCAATGGAGGCTTTCACAGAACTCTTATGGCCCTTATCAGAATTATAAAGTGCTCCTTCCCCCAGGAATCCTGCAGGATTCCTTGCTCAGTAAGCGCTCCCAGATTAGACCCAGGAAGGAGCAGTACTTAACAACAACAACAGTGACAACTCTTGACTAATCAAACCTCAGAAATTACGCAAGTATGTGTGAATCCAAGTTGTTAAATATTTGATCAACTGTAGCACAGATCAGTAGGACAGCCAAAACGCGAGATCAAAGGATGCGGACAAAATTATTAAACACGAGGACTTTGCAGCATTGAACTGCGCACTTTTGGGGTCGAAGATGAGGTTGTTTCCCGGGATATTTTGAAATATTTTCTTGAAGCAATAAAAACAATTCTGTTTATCGACCTAGATTTCTAAAGTTATCACATTAAAGTTCAGGAAATACTCTTTCAAACCCATATTTTCTTTACAAATATTGTTCAGTTATAATTGTACAATCTTCATCCAAAGTTTTTGTTGTAAAATTACGACTTGAAAATAAAAAGTTTGTTTACATTTTTGTTCTTTGAATAGAAAAATATCCAACGCTCTACAGTATTTAACATTTTTATGATTCATTAGAACAAACTTTGATTTATAAAAGCCGCCTATTTCCAGAGATGGGCACCCTCCATGAAAGCATGAAATTTACAATAAATAATCATAACATAAGCCTTCGATTAATACATTTTACGGTCATTTTTTTACCTGTCTTTGAGAGTAAAACGCGTAATTTCCTCTGCGCGATGATTAGAAAACCCGCGTGGAGTAGTTCAACGTGCAAGATTTTACGTGTTAACCCTTTTAATTACACAAACGCGATCGCCCAAAATTAAGAAGTATAGGTTGATGGGGTAAAAAGAGCGACATGATATTGAAAATGAATTAAATATCAACAAAATCCTTTCTTGTCAAATATCCAACGCGATTTTGGAAAAACTAATAAGAGTAGGTTTTAGATCAGCACTAGAACTTTATATTTCCTGAAATTCAGAGATGGGCACCTCGTAATTTTGAAAATACAGATGAAACGCAATTCGACTGGATCGATTATGAAGGTAATTCTGTGGAGTTTTCTTGCCGTAAATTTGGGACAAAAGTAATGTAATCAAGTATTAAAACATCTTCAATCTCAATGATTTTAAATAACCATATAATTTGAAGTCTTTGTAACATAATCCCGTTTAACGCGTTTGTTTTCAAGAAAGTATATTTGAAAACGAAATTTTTGAAAAATATTGACCTTTTTGGGTTATTTTTGCTTGTCAAAACTGCTGCGTAAGGCTAAGCAGGACATCGCGTAATGTTTAATAATTTGACGCAAAAGGCCGCTGGCTGTCCTACTGAGATAGGTTGTAGATCTGAACTGATATGAATGAGATCATTTGAACTCACATTCTTTATGTATTCCTTGCAGTGTACCCCTAGATGGCAAGAATAAGGCCTGTGAAGTGAAGTCACTACCACCGCTAGTTGAATTACTAGAAGATAAAGACACGGATGTCAGAGCTAAGGCAGCTGGTGCAATTATGACGTAAGTTGAGCAGAATCTCAACCAAAGTGATCTTTTTTTAATGCATCTTTGACTTTATAAATTTGTTAATGGGAAATAAAATGATTACATGTGACATATTTTCAGAAGGTCAGACTGCATTTGTTATTGTCCCTGTCGAATGAGTTCAGGATGGGGACTATAAAATGAGCTCTGTCCGTGTGTCTGTGTGTCAGTGATAAAAATGTTAACCAATATGTTAACATACATTTTCTCAGAATGAGGGTCGCACATTCCTGAAACGTGTTGGATGGGTGCCCCTTGACCATCCAAAGACTGAGTTTGTATTGGTTAGTGGATCAAAGGTCATCGGGGGTCACCAGGAGGTCAAATGGGGTAAATCTTATTACCATAAAGCTGTATACTTGCGGTAATAATTATACAGCTCAATGTGCATTACGTTACTGATCTCCACATTCGGCGGGGACATATTTTACGCATCGCGTATATAAACCTGAGTTCTGCTTGTTGAAATGTGTTTTTACTTTTGTGGAAGAATGAAGATATTGGTCAATGGCACTTCAAAAACTCACCGGCCCCTCTGGGTGGTTGCCATTCATATCAACAGCAACCTGCCGGAACTGTCAGTTCCGGGCGGTCAGCGTCAAATTTTGAAGTGCTTCCTTTGAGCTTTGTAATGCTATGAGGTCGTACAAAAAAGTGATGATTTTGGTTGTCGCACATCAATACAGTAGTATTTTTGCAATAGCGTAATGTTCGGTTGCCATTCGATCATAACAATAGCAACCCGCCAGAACTGTCAGTTCCGGGCGGTTAGAGTCAAGTTTTAAAGTGCTTCCTGTGAGCCTTGTAATGCTGTTGTTGTCATACAAAAAAGTGACAACGATTTTAGTTGTTGCACATCAACAGTATTTTTGCAATAGAGTAATGTTCGGTAGGATGAATTTTGTGATTGTTTAAGGCCCGCGCCGACAAACTTGTCTTTGTTTTATGTCAGAACCATCTAATCAAGATCATCATCTGCGGACAGAGTGCTGGGGTTCTATCATCATGTAAGTGAGTGCAAAAAAGTTGTATCTGCAATGGTTGCCTTATTTTATATTTTTAACAACTTGTTAGTAGAATGTAAAAAAATTAAAAAAAAAAATTGTCCCCCATTTGTCAGTCAGTGGCTCTTGAAATGGTTCTTCAGGTGACACCTGAAGAACTATTTCAAGCGCTAATGCCCCAAGACTGGGCATTCTACAGTGTGCCATTCAAGTTTTTGTTAAAATGCAGCATTTGCAGGTACAACTTTCTTACATTAACATGACTTAGTGATGTTGTTTTCCAATATTTTGTTGCAGAATCACAATAACCACACAGGGTAAATACAGGGCCATAGAGGCGCAGGCTGTCCCTAAGCTTGTCAACCTTGTCAACGATGAGAATAGTGAGGTCAGACTGAATGCTATCAAAGCCATTACCATGTTGTCAGCAGCGCCAGAGGGCAGGAAAGCTTTACTTAATCATGTAGATATGGTAAGAGCAGGGAATATAAAAGAAGGGAGGGAACAGTGAGGTCAGACTGAATGCTATCAAAGCTATTAACATGTTGTCAGCAGCGCCAGAGGGCAGGAAAGCTTTACTTAATCATGTAGATGTGGTAAGAGCAGGGAATATAAAAGAAGGGGAGGGAACTGTGAGGTCCGACTGAATGCTATCAAAGCCATTACGATGCTGTCTGCAGCGCCAGAGGGCAGGAAAGCTTTACTCAACAATGTTGATATGGTAAGAGCAGGGAATATAAAAGAAGGGAGGGGACAGTGAGGTCAGACTAAATGCTATCAAAGCCATTGCAATGTTGTCAGCAGCGCCCATAGATTTAAAGCGGAGATACCAGACATGTCCGCCATTTTTATCCGGCATGGAGACAAAATTGGGGGTATTCGGGTTTGACCGACAGCTTGCCGATGAGGCATAGCACTGTGTCATAATGCGCGAATATTGAAACACGCACACACGCTTTGCGTGCAGGTTGGCGTATCATTCGCGTAAATTGTTATTTGCGCAGGTTGTCTCTACACGTAACAAAGTCTCAGCTCTCTGAGTTGATTTTGCCGGGAACCGAGTGGACCCGAATACCCCCAATTTGAGCTGGTATACAAAGCCTGGTACCTCCCCTTTAAATCTATGGCAGCGCCAGAGGGCAGGAAAGCTTTACTCAACCTAGAGTCCCTATATATGGAGAGTAGCGACAACCTCCCAAAATCCGCCATTTTGTGTCTAGATTGTGTCTAAAGTTATACAGTAAGCCTATGGGAAAATCCTACCAATTTGCATAAAAATGACCACAACTTTAAAAAACGACCTCAAAACCCCATAAATGTATACATTTTTGGAAAGCTAACATAACAATTAGTCCAAATTTGGGCATATCAATTCTCATTTACAAGTCACGTGACCAAAAATTTAGCTAAAACATCGTAAAATTAGGATTTTTGTGATTTTGATGAAAATTATGGAAAAAATTGTTTAAATTAGTCAAACTTCGTTAATCTTTAGAACTACGATTTGAAATTTTGCAGGTATGTCATAGATGATGAAATGTAACCAAAAATAATAAAATAAAGTAAAGCATGTATTTTTACTTTCTTCTGTTGCCATGGAAACGTGCTAAAAATCCACAGATTTGGTAAAAAATGGGTCTAACTCCGTTTTTATTAGGAACTGGAATCTGAAATTTTGCAGGTATATTATTGTTGATAAAACGGAACCAACAATAGTAAAATAAAGTAAAACATGTATTTTTACTTTCTTCTGTTGCCATGGAAACGTGTTCAAAATCCACAGATTTGGTAAAAAATGGGTCTAACTCCGTTATTATGAGGAACTGGAATCTGAAAGTTTGCAGGTATATTATTGTTGATAAAACGGAACCATAAAACGTAAAATAAAGTAAAAACATGTATTTTCACTGTCTTCCGTTTCATGGAAACGTGTTTAAAATCCACAGATTTGGTAAAAAATGAGTCTAACTCCGTTATTATAAGGAACTGGAATCTGAAATTTAGTAGGTGTGACATACTTAATAAAGTGTAACCAAAAATTGTAAAATAAAGTAAAACATGTATTTTCACCCTCTTCCGTTGCCATGGAAACATGTTTAAAATCCACAGATTTGGTAAACAATGGGTCTAACTCCCTTATTATAAGGGACTGGAATCTGAAATTTTGCTATTTGTGGTTCTGTTTTATCAACAATAATATACCTGCAAAATTTCAGATTCCAGTTCCTCAATAACGGAGTTAGACCCAATTTTTACCAAATCTGTGGATTTTTAACACGTTTCCATGGCAACGGAAGCGAGTAGAAATATAAGTTTTGCTATATTTTGTTATTCTTTTGTTAAGTGTTATCAAGTATGTCACACGTACAAAATTTCAGATTCCAGTTCCTCATAATAACGGAGTTAGACCCACTTTTTTACAAAATCTGTGGATTTCTAACACGTTTCCATGGCAACGGAAGAGAGTTGAAATATATGTTTTGCTAAATTTTGCAAATTAAGTTTTATTAAAGGGGCAATTCATGATCCACTTTTCACCCTCAAGGTCACCTCTATCAAATTTGAGTTTTTTAGCTGAGCGTGATCGGTTAAGGGTTAACATTGAGGTGAACATTTTTTTTGCAGATTTTTCTATCAGAATTGCTTTTAAGTTGATCATTGATATCTCAGGTTTCATAGAATTTAGTTTCATGAAGATTGACGTTTCCAAAAATACTGGAATAGACCATTTTATTCACGGGGGTGCTGTTAACTCTCATCACGGACGGACATTTTTACTCAAATTCAATTTACCCTAGTTTTATTGTTTTCAAAGTTACTCCAATTTGGTTTTGATATTCTTGTACCCTGAACATTAGTCTATCAACAAACATAAATTAATAGAAAAAAAATATTGAGAAGTAAATTTGTTTGGCAGGTGTTAACATTTCCATGTCATAATGTCCGTCCGTGATGAAAAAAAAGTTCAAAAGTTTTTTTATTCTTTATCAGAATAGAACTAAAAAATAATAATGTGTGGAGGTATCTCACTAGCCACTGTACATCAGTTTATTGTAATAAAACTATGATCCATATATTTTATACACATTATAAACTCAATCAAAAATTATCACGGACGGACATAATTTCATCATGGACGGACAATATGTTTTACAGTGAGCAATACAGCAGAGATGATGCCCCCTGCTAATACAGTGGAGTAATCCAAACATGCAAATGAGAAAGTTGGCTTTATGAGGCATCATTTGAGGGACTATAACTAATAATTGCAGTGACTATAGGAGTCAGGATACACAAGAAAATAGAACACATGTCATGAATTCGGCAATCAAAAAAGGGTGTTGTTGTTACATTTTTTGTGTATCATCTAATACATACTGTATTATAATTTTAAACTCTATGCCATGAGCTTATTTTTATAGGTCATTTTAAAGCTAAATCTTCAGATAACAAGACTACACAGTTTCATTAAGATGGCAATTTACATAGGGCAAGATTTGAGATTTATAATTGAATCTTGTCAGGCAAGGGTGGCTGGAAGAGGTGGTGCCGGACAATAGGCCTATAATCTCTGGGAAATAAAGTCCCATTCCTAGTTAATAAATTTGGTAAATTATTCATAAATTTGTCAAATTTCAACATATTGTACTGTTCTTTGGTATCAAAATGACCAGTTAATCCTTTTAAAGTCATGTTTATCACATTAATTTGGAAGTCTAAAGTAACGTTGGGTTAATTTGTTATCATTGAAATGCCCCGAGGATCAGCAACCTGAAACTTTTTGATATGATATTTAGAGATTCATAGATTTGATATTTAGAGATTCATGGAGATTCTAAAGGTAATCATTTTTCTGGAAAATTAATGCCTACATTGTATTTAGCCTACATGCATGGTCATGAAATATGAACATGTAATATTTGTGCCAATATATATGATCATTGATCATAGCTACATTTGGAACTAGATCTATAATTTGAAAACAAAAAGTGTATGTTAGAACATTTTATATTTTTTTGCAATTTTGAATGTGACAAGTTTTGTGTTTTAAAAGCAATCGTATACATGTAGTTCTGATTATCAAATAAAAATAAAAATCAAGTTGCTACAACTTCTATCAAGTTGGTTAAATAACTTTATTGAAGCTCAACTGGATTGACTTGTGCAAACCCAGAGGGGAGCGTGCACTCAAAAGCTACTCGAATTCATATTTGACGGGTTTGCCAACCTCAGCAGTAAAACAAGGTGCATTAAGTGTAGGATTTTTGTCAAAAAAGGGGGTCATTCGGTGTGGCAACTAAAATTTTCAGGTCGTTATGAGTATGAAAATTGATTAATATAGAGTTTGGACTGAATTCCGCGTCTCCCAACTATAATCCAGGCACTAAAATAAGGATGATTGTTTTTCCGATAGTGTTTAGGCCTTTTGGGATTGCATGGAAGGCAAGTATGAGGCTTGTTAGTAGTATGGGAGATATAGGCCTAGGACAGGAAATAGGGGGGTCACTAAGTCCAAGACCTGGGTAAAATATGATATTGGGTGTAATGGGATTCAAAAATGAGGTCATTGGGTATCACATTATTAGCGATAAAAATGAAGTCTAATGGGTGGCAGCCACTATCCACCGACATAAGGGAGTACCCCCCCCCCCCGGTGCAACCGATAATACTGTTTTATTCACATTCAGAAATGTACAAATCATCAAAATATTAGCATTTGTTCCCCCAAATGGTGATCAGAACTTTTTAAAAGGCCCTCCTCACATCTTTTAATTGTGTCCGTCCGTGATGTCCGTCCATGATAAAAAATGTTTCCGATTCTCTCAGGAGTAAGATAATGGTTTTGAATTTAATATGCCTGACATAGAAGCTAACATGTCTGAATGTTATTTGCATTAACAATAATTGATCAATGTTAAGTTGTTTAGATAGAAACAATAAAAATGTACCAAAATGTTGAAAACCCCATTTTTATCTTGTCCGTCCGTGATATTGAACATTTGTTGGATACTTTCGTTTGTGGGTAACCATGGCAACCAAAATTTTTTATCATTCAACATACTTTGTCCTCCCCAACACTATAAAACACATGGGAATCTATTGCATCTTATTCCTAATTTGTAACAGGCCTTCAAAATTTGAAAATCTATCAAATGTCTGTCCGTGATGAACCGATCACGCTCATCTTATAAGAATCCTAAAGTGGTATATGTTACGATCCCCAAACCATTCTTTCATATGTGCTTGCATTTTTGAGAAATGTGAGAAAATGTGTAATTTTCTAATTATTGGCCCCGACAGTAATTACAACATAGTAGTCTATGGGGATTTTCAAACTGCTGAAAAGCTTGTAACTTGGAAACGAATGGTCGGAATCAAGTGAAATTTTCAGTATACATTTATGCTGTACTCTTCTTTTTATTTAGCTAGAAAAGAGGCCACATCAAAATCATGAATTGCACCTTTAAGTTTGTCACACCTACAAAATTTCAGATTCCAGTTCCTTATAATAACGGAGTTAGACCCATTCTTTACCAAATCTGTGGATTTTTAACACGTTTCCATGGCAACGGAAGAGAGCGGAAATATGTTTTGCTATATTTTGCTATTTTTTGTTAAGTTTTATCAAGTTTGTCACACCTACAAAATTTTAGATTCCAGTTCCTTATAATAACGGAGTTAGACCCATTTTTTACCAAATCTGTAAATTTTAAACATGTTTCCATGGCAACGGAAGAGGGTGAAAATACATGTTTTACTTTATTTTACAATTTTTGGTTACACTTTATTAAGTATGTCACACCTACTAAATTTCAGATTCCAGTTCCTTATAATAACGGAGTTAGACTCATTTTTTACCAAATCTGTGGATTTTAAACACGTTTCCATGAAACGGAAGACAGTGAAAATACATGTTTTTACTTTATTTTACGTTTTATGGTTCCGTTTTATCAACAATAATATACCTGCAAACTTTCAGATTCCAGTTCCTCATAATAACGGAGTTAGACCCATTTTTTACCAAATCTGTGGATTTTGAACACGTTTCCATGGCAACATGTTTTACTTTATTTTACTATTGTTGGTTCCGTTTTATCAACAATAATATACCTGCAAAATTTCAGATTCCAGTTCCTCATAATAACGGAGTTAGACCCATTTTTTTACCAAATCTGTGAAATTTTTAACACGTTTCCATGGCAACGGAACAGAGGAGAAATATAAGTTTTGCTTTATTTTACTATTTTTTAGTTACATTTTATCATCTTCGATATATTTGCAAAATTTCAGATTGGAGTTTTAAAGATTAACGAAGTTAGACTAATTTAAACACTTTTTTCCCATAATTTTCATGAAAATCACAAAAATTCTGATTTTTTTATGTTTTAGCCTAATTTATGGTCACGTGACTTGTAAATGAGAATTGATATGCCCAAATTTGGAATAATTGTTATGTTAGCTTTCCAAAAATGTATACATTTATGGGATTTGAGGTCGTTTTTTAAAGTTATGATCATTTATATGCAAATTGGCAGGATTTTCCCATAGGCTTACTGTAGGGAGCACACCAGTAATTCAGCTCCCATAGGGTTTACACGTAAATATAGGGTAATATAATGGCTGATTTCAAGCCTTTTGGGCAATGTTTACTAGTCGTGACACCTATCAATGTATTCAGAAAGGATGAAATTTTAACATATGTTTCGATGTTGGGGGGTTTATGTGATTAGATTTTGCGCTAAG
>JXSR01S074866.1:35131-47199 GCA_000969725.1 Ophiothrix spiculata | reverse complement strand
GCTTCCATTTTCAAGATTTTTTTTTCCATCTAAAGCATTTTTGTAACTTTCTCTATTTTTGAGTTGGTAAAATTATCTATCTTTAAGAGATCCCTACTCTTTTTTTTTTTTAAGTTGGTAAAATTGTCTATCTTCAAGATAGAATTTTGTCCCTCCTCTTTCAATATGGTAAAACTATCTATCTTTTTAGTACATTCATTTTAATATATTCCACATGGTAAAATAGCCTAACATAAACTGCATTCAATTTCATCATGAAAAATTGTCAAGTTTTGAAAAAGTTTTAGCCAATTTCTATTCTTTAATACTATCACATATGAGCCTATTTTCGAACACTGCATCATGGTTTTTATACCCCTATTCAGGTACTGTGTTATGAAAATTTGTACCTGGGTAAGCTTAGCTTGGGCAGGTATCCAGGTACCTGGGTTTTAGTCCCAGGCCTAGTATCGAATTATGTTCTGTCCTACAGTTAAATCTATACTCCTACAATGTACTTTTACAAAATTGTTATTTTTATTTTCATATATGCATATAGGCTCATGCTTTGGCAATTCAGACAGGCTGTGAAGTTTTAGTGAAACTTGAAGATGTAAAAGACACCACAGGATCCCAGTATTATGCTACAAACACCTTAGAACATGTATTCATCAACAATGGCCTACGAAAAAAACATGGCGATCTACCAGTGTCGGGCGATACTGGTATGCCTATTAATCCTATGGTGGACACAGCAGTTCAAAGTACGGAAGAAAACTCAACATCAAATGAAAGTCCACTTTCAACACTGGATGATATTGCGCAGAGATTATCCAACAGAGGTTTAGAATCAGGCGATGCTCCTGCAGTCCCGATGCAACTGACATTAGCTGACGGTACCGTGCCACAAAGTCAGAACGGGCAATCACCCATACAGTCAACACAGACCGATACAAGTACAGAACAAACTGATTTAGATGTAACAGTCAAGATTGAACCTAATAGTGATGATCAACCGCCTGATCCAGGTGACCCCAATCTAATGGGTGATAATGTAGGAACATCTTTTTCAATGGACACTGATTCAAATAGCCAAAGTTTACACCATCAGCCACAACTTTTCCACCAGGAATTCATAGGCGGACTTACTAGAGACACTAAACTTTACCCCGTTCCGATCTCGCCAAAGCCGTATCAGTGTGCAGTTTGTCATAAAGCATTCAGGAGTGTGCAGGTGCTGCAGAAACATACCCAGACCTTTCACATGAGAGTTGGCGTGATGCCAAGGAGGGGCAGAGGGAGAGGAAGACAGGCTAGTTTTGCAAGAAGTCATACTTTAACTCATGCGGGCCCACCTCAACAACAATCAAGGTAGGTTTCAACCGAAAATTCACTTTTTAATATTTATTTAGACAATTTTAGCTTAGTTCTTCTCATACTTGATGTATATACTGAATGCGTTAGTTTCTACATTTTGAATTCTCTTACAACATGTTGAGGCACCTAGATGTTATGTTGAGTGTTTTAGTACATACTTAGTCCCAGGTCTACAATGTATACAACCTAACCCTAACCCCACTGAATCTCACAATATCCCATTCCACAAAGTTAAGAAATTCGCCTAAGTCCAAATACGCCATAGACCCGAGTCAGCTATGGTCACGAAATCACTGCCATGGCAGCGCCTACTCGGTGGCTTGACATAGTGATACTTGGACCGGGAAGCGGGGGGTCCCGGGTTCGAATCCAGGGGGGAACCCGTGATTTTTGACTTGCAACTTTCCGAGGAGATAGTTTTTAAACAAAGAAGTGGTCAAAAGTGTTAGGGTTAGTAATGCGTACATATGGGTCATACTAACCCTAACCCCACTGAATCTCACAATATCCCATTCCACAAAGTTAAGAAATTCGCCTAAGTCCAAATACGCCATAGACCCGAGTCAGCTATGGTCACGAAATCGCTGCCATGGCAGCGCCTACTCGGTGGCTTGACATAGTGATACTTGGACCGGGAAGCGGGGGGTCCCGGGTTCGAATCCAGGGGGGAACCCGTGATTTTTGACTTGCAAATTTCCGAGGAGATAGTTTTTAAACGAAGAAGTGGTCAAAAGTGTTAGGGTTAATATGTATATTTTGCACTCAAATTGTACTTATAGTCTTAAAATCTTAAAGTGCGCAACAAGCACATAAACCAATACGACCATGCGGGGAAGTAAATTAGTCCACATTTTCCAAATCACAACAATGTATCCAATCTTGCGAATATTCAAATGAACGTGGGTTCAAGGTTTGTCAATGTTGCTAGACAAAATTAGCCGAAAATAATACCAAAATCATGAATGACTCTTTGAAGAAAAATATTAATACGCAGTGATTTGGTCTTCATCAATCCTTATCAATTATTACTAGTCTCTTACACAAGACAAAAATACCAGTTCACAATGTTGTAGAATAAAAGGGATATGCTATGTATCTCGTAACAGAGTCTGATTCCTTGTTGCATACTTCAAGGTTTATTGAGTATAATACTGTGGCTTGTGTAGATTAGAAGTTGGTTCTCAAATTTGCATCATTTTTGTCTCACCTGAAATTTTTTTTCAGGAAGAGACATGTCATTCCTAAAAACTGTCCTGGGTCTGTCCACTGTCAATTCTTGTCTGGAGCAAATCTCAGAAACCATATGCCCTATGTTAATGATATTTTGTGAGTTGGTAAGGTTGGGGCTGAACTTTCGCTGGGTACAATTTGAGTGCAAAATATGCATATTAAGTACCTAATTTGCATAATTTATATGTGTAACTTAAAATGGATTTGAATTGCACCTTGAATTGCCCTTGACCATAAATGATGCAGGAGGCGGTCAAACCATCTTGTTTTTTCAGGTTAGGGAATTTAAGGTAGTCTGCTGTGCACGACGATTTGAAATCCCAATATATCTATTGATCTTATTCAACAGTTTATAGATAGGCGAGGTCACGCCAATTTAGCACCAGCACATCAGAGCACATGTACTCAACATGTATACTTGAACACACAACAGTAAAACCAATGAAATAATGACCAACAATTATGTTGTATACAGGACGTATACAGCTTGGATTAGAAAAACCATTGTTTTCAGTATATTTAGCTGGTTATTAATGTTATCTACAGACTATTACCTAACTTATGCGCTGATCAAATCCCGAATTAAAATACTAGAAAAGGCAAATTATAGTGGATTGTCGTACAATTTTTACTAGACATCTGTGGTATTTTCGGCATGGTGTAAAACGCCAGTCAAACGCCTCTAAAAATCAACATTTTCAGCATATTCGATCACGTTAATTTACATTTTTTCTGCCGATAATATTTTTCATAGTCTCAACATGATTATTTGACTAAGTTTATAAAGCATTGACTGAAAGTTTTCCTAATCTTGTAAAAATAAATTTATCATTGTTTTTTCTATGGGTTTGCATTGCACATTTAGAGTACGGTAATGATGACATCATAATAGGGGCGCGGCAGAGGTGTAACCAATCACAGGGCTAACAGTCATTATAATTAGATCAATATCGACGGGGTAATTGAAACTGTTTTGTTGCTATTGGAACAATGCGCTTCAAATGGTTGTGTGTGGTGAGCATATTCTGCTTTGTCTTAGTGTATTGGTGAATGACATTTGATACTACATTGTAAGCCTGAGTTGAAACATACTTGAGAAGCTACAGATGGTAATAGGGAAGGGTAAATTTTAAGGCCACTTTAGGGTACAGCAGTTTTGAAAGCACAATTCTAAAATTGCCTTGGATTTACAAGAATTTTGAAGGGCATCACAGCAACTCAGCAAATTTTAAAAGGGCACAGTAGTAATTTATCAAAATGGGAAGTCGTCAAGGCATGTGTTGCTCAAGCAGAGATATTGTGCTTTACATTGTATAAAAACAAAATATAAGAGGCCAGTTGAAGTCCAGAAATAATGAACTTGTCTTCTTCTCACAATTTTTTTGCATGACAGGTTTTTATGTGTCATATGCAGTCGAGTATTCAGCGAAGCGCATCTTCTCAAGGAGCACATAGAGCATTCCCATGGAGGTCAAGAAGTTCCACCACCGGCGTCACAAAGTAGCTTTGAGGACCCCTTGTCAATTCCCCCGTCACAATTACCCGGTGACATCTCATTCCCTATGGACAATCCCCCTGGCGGAGACCCACAAATCCTGGACGATATCCCCGGTCCGTCTACATCCGATATCCCCGGTCCGTCTACATCCGATGGATCTGGTGTGACAATGTCCCAGATATCTTCTGGTTCTATGGTCCCATTCAGCCAGCCTCAAAATGTACCCTTCACCCGTCCCCCTCCCCAAGCGTTTGGAGGATTTGCGACCCCATCTGTCCCACCCAGAGTATCCAATATGGGTTCAGCTCAGCATGGAGGCACACCAGTGCGGGTAAGTTTTTGATTTTGTGTCGTAATGAAGAGTGATCAAACCAGAGGCTTGGCTAGGAGCTAGGGAAAGGACAATATATGAGTGGTGCTCTTGCAAAATGAGCGGAAAGTCACGATTTTCAAATATGGGTTTTGACATATTTAAATTCTCTATAATCTCAGCTTTCGAATGATATATAATATGTCATACTTTCTTTCTACAAAATTCATTAAGAGATCGAGATACAAAGCAGTCAACTCAAATCTGATAGTAAAAAATTGTTGCAAATGGATTTAAAGTTACTGATCACTTTAGTGTATGATAGCATAATGCGATCAATTCCCGTGAATAATCTTCAAAACGTGAGATATAGTTTCCCACTTATGCATTAACATATTTTATGTCAAAAAACAAAATTTCATCTTTTCACCATATTTTTACTTTAGCGGTCATTTATTCAAAATCTTCATTCTCGACTTTCCGCTCATTTTGCCAGAGCACCACTCATATTATCTTTCAGAAGATTAAATTTCTTGTTCTGGTAAGGGAGATGGTCATTGCCAATGGGCTTTTCCAGAAATTAGATCCACACCCCCGTAAAAGGCAAAATTTTTCCCCAAATTCAATCTTTTAGCTCTGCATTCCCTAAAGAAGGCACACAAAATTGAAGCATAAAAATGGTGTGTGCTATTTGCTGCTGGCCATTCTTCTTGTAGAACTGGCTTGTGCACTTATTTCTACATGTATCATGTGGTTGGTTGATTTGCATGAAATAAAATACCTGCGAAAAGGGTAAAATTCATCTTCTGAAAGACAATATCAGGTTTATTTGAACATAGAATTCAAATTTCAAACATATGCTACATGTACATCATTTTATGGGAAGATGGAAGAAGTGGCTTTTTTTGTAACCCATTAATTTCAGATTCAAACCTGTTACACTTTTTCTAACTGAAACCATGTTTCATAAAAGTTCATTGATCAATTCCAATGATGTTTGAGATGCTTGTACATTGCACAATAATGAAGTAAGTCTCTAGTATCTACTTATCTGAAAAGAACTGCCTAACAAAGTAAAAACACAGTATGTGCATTACAGATCAATTGCAAGCTACTTCCTTTTCCTAGGAGAAATCCTGCAGAAATGAGCAGATGATCAATTATACTCTTGCATAATTCAAGGCATTATTTACTATATCAAACATATGTACATTCTAGCATGGGATTGGATCGAAATGAATTGCATGTTTAATGGAAGTATCTGCTATGCTTTATGAATGCACATACTGTGGTTTTACTTTGTAGGCAGAGAAATGTCACTGTCTACAAAGACTTGATGGATGCTTAGCCAAGGCCCTGGTTTCATCTCCTTATGTGAAAGTGTCAATGGTGCAATTTCATTCTATTATTACTTCAAATAATATCGGACATGAACATGTCAATCTGAACACACCTGCTTGTAAAATACACTACACCATTTCCAATGAACAATTCCTCAGTACTGCGACATTGCATATGCTAAGGTCCAAAATGTTCTGCCTGGCGTATTTTCCGTGCAAATCACAGAATCTGGGGTGAAGCACAGAAAATGCAACTCGATAACTTTTTTTTTTTAAATGTCAAAAATCCGCCAAAATTAATGGGGAAAAAAATGTTATTGGTCAATATTCTTTGACAAAAAGTAAATAAATATTACAAGTAGAACAAAATAAGCAACCCGTATTTTAATCCTCGTAAACTTCCTAATGTATGAAAAATTAAACTTTTGAAGGAAAAATAACAACACAGAAAATACCCCTAAACTGCAACTCAATAAAACACAGATTTTGAAGTTTAGAAAGCAGAACATTTTAGACCTTAGCATAGATGCCTGAACGGCATGATGTTCCTGTTATGTTATGCAAGACTCTAAATTTATAGGTCCGAGAATTATTTGAAACAATACTAGGTGAATTAATGTGTAGCATAGCTCTGTTCTTTGTGAGTTTGCCCTAGTAAGAATCAGATGAAATGACCAAATAATCCTTCATCTTACAGTGCATTTCACACTATTGGTTAGGAAGCTTCGTAAATGCTTACGACTAAACATTGTATGTCTTATTAGGCAAAAAAAAAAAAAAACAAGTTTGTTTCCTGTCGGTGGTCAAAAAACCTAAATGCGAAATGTGTTTTTTTATTTTATTTTTTTTTTCTAATTTTTTTTTTCTATTGTTCAAGAGGTACTAAGGCAAATTTTGATTGAAAATCCGAATGGGTGATGATTTTTTCAGTCAGAAACCTGTCCGGTTTCAAGTTTGTGTTGAAAAGAAAACACTTCTTTAGTAAAAAATTTGCAATTTTCCCTGTTCTACTTATCAAATTGGCTATTTTGATTTTCGTTTTCTAAAATATCAAATAAAAAAATGAAATGCGCAAATAATGACGCCAAAACGAAATGCGCGCGGCGCACGGGAAACAATCTTGTTTTTTGTTTTTGCCTTATCAACAATATTTTAGTTAACACACTTTCAACAATTCACTGTGCATTGTAAGGACTCTGCAAGATGTCTTTGATAATTCTAGTGGAATAGTTATGAAGAACTGGAACTTACGATCCTTTGTAGGTACAAAAGTGTTAAACCTACAAGAATGTATTTGCTGATTTACAAAGCTTTGCAAAGTGAAGCTTAGTGAACAATACTCCTGGATTCAGAGAAGTCTGCTGGTTGGTGTGTTGTTTTTTGGTTTGTTTTTTTCAAACTCAACATTGATTTGGTAAAATTTTATTGATGTTTTGCTCACTATCTTCATTTAGAGGACAGTTGGGTTTATTTTAGAATTTTGTGACCATCATTTTCCTAATTGCAATCATGCAATAAGTCTAATTGGCCATAATGTGATCCCTAAGCTTGTATTAAGTACGTGTACGCTCAGTAGCATAACAGTTTGAAATACTTTACCATTCCACATGCTTAAAATGTGGTGTAGGTACATGGTTTAAATAAACTAGCTAGTAGGAAAAAGGAAAGAGATATTCACAATTCATTTTGACATACATTTCCTATTCAAATGTACTGGTCTCCCAAGAGGTCCAGAGAAGTATTATGTACATATTTGTAGTCACAGAAATTATTTACATCATTGTTAAGAGTAACTTTCTGGTGTTTAATGTTTCTGTATAAAGTTTTTTAGGTAATTAGGATTAAAGGCCTTTGAATTTGATCAGTTTCCCAATTCAAAAAATTGAATTGTTTGATTGATGCAGGATATATGATTCCATCACTCCAAAACTATACCCTGTCTGTGTTGTTGTGTGTGCGTCCACCTAAAGTTTTGGACACAGCCAAGTACGCCTGAGAGGGATTATGAAGCTTTTATAAAAAGCTCTCAATAGAACTTGTCCCCAAAACTGTTGGGCACCCAAAAATTAAGTGTATGTTGTCACCATTGTGTCATTATTAAAGGTAAATAATTGCACATAACGTGAAAATATGGTAAAAGGCTAAACTTAGACACATCCAGGGAAAACAAGATAAGCCTATTTCAAATGCAAGTGGCATTTGAGGTCTGTTCAATCACTCATCTAAACAGTAATACTTTCACAGGGCCAAAGAAATGAAGTCATCTATGACTGACTATTATCAAGGATGCAAAGACTGGTGATGTGTTCAAAGGGGCATTGGACAAAATTTCTAAATTTTAGTTGTGGATGATTTACACTTCATGTGCTAGAAAATAACAGCCAATTACTAAAAGTTGGAGAAATTTTGATCAAAACCTACAGAAAAGTCACAAATTTGAATTTTATATTGTTTGTTGACCTTGGGTATGAGGCTATTCTCTAAACGTATTTATTGATGTTATATACAATGAAAGAGCCAACTATTTATTTGTAAAACATTCCTTTTACATCATAGATTGCAGATAAATCAAAAGAAGTTTGAAGTTTGCATTAGATCTCCTGAAAAGAACAATTTTAAAAATTCAACAATAGAGGGCAGTATTTATCGTTGTCAACAACGATAATTAGAAATAAAAGAATATAGATCTAAATATTTTGATATAAAGGGTTTGAATTTGATTATGAAACTTTGCATACTGTCATTATTACCGCTTACACTTAACATGATGCAAAAATCTCAAAATTAATGGGGAAAAGTTTGGGGATGATGCTGAACTTGACCAATGCCCCTTTTAGAAACCGTAAAGACTTATTTTTTATTTCATCAAGTGTATGGTTGTTTCTGTCTTAAGCGCCTTTGAACAACGTGTCTTTTGGATTTTGGTGCTTTACAAATTTCCTGACGATTGATTGATTGACAATTGTTGCTATAAATTAACAATAAAGCTTCTCCAAAGTAATAGTTTGGCTCTTTTCAAACTTGCTACATATCATTAAGTTCTATAAATATGTGAAATTAGTTCTAGCGCACAATTATCACAGATTGGAATGAGTTTTTTTATACTCCAGGGACACAAAAAAACTGTCAGGCAAAGATTACCCGTGAAAGGGGTTAGGGTAAATGTGTGAGTGAGGATAAACATGTAAGCTTAAAGGAGCTTGGTCCAATTTTTCAAAATGTCGTTTTCAATGTCATATGAAAGATGACCACTCAACTGGTCCAAGTTTCAAATTTCAGCTGAATCGGTCAAACCGTTTTGATTTTATGGGCGATTTTGTATTTCAGAGTTGTCTATACGTTACTGGGCAAAATTAATTATGGTTACCATAATTAGACACATTTTCATGTATATCTGCGGAACATAACATAACTCAGCCGTGAAATTTAACATGGGTTTTTAGAAAAATATGAGCAATATTTTGGTACCTGACCATAATCTCAAAAAGTTTGGAAAAAAAAGTTGAGGCAATCGGACCAAGCTCCGTCACACATCATCGTATAAAGCCCAAATGCAGGGGCATCGGAAGGAAAATAAAAGTGGTGCGGAAACAGCTTAGCCCCATGAGACAATACAGTTACCAAAAAACAAATCTGTACAGTATTTTAAAAGGAAGTTGTGGTTATTTATGCTAGGACTATAATAAAATGCATCCAAAAATTATTTTTCTTCAGGCTTAAAAGTGGTGTTGCCAAAGCCCACATGACCTACACTGTTCGGACACCCCTGCTTGAACGTATGAATAACATACACTGTTTCAGTCATTGAAATACAAAAGGAGTTTTAGGTCATGGAGTGGATAGGTCTACTTTATCATTACTTTATTATTATTATTTTCAATTTTAATCTCACATCTTAAATTTCTTTTCTTTTCTTTACTGCTACCTTAAGCCCATCCTAATTTGTATCATGAACTATACATATGATAGAAGGTATATATACCTCTTGCAGATCAGGATTTTAGATTTTAAGACTCTCTGAAGACTTTACAGTCTATACATGTTCTTCCATAATATGGTTTAAATGGGAAAAGTGTTTTTCTAATCTCATTTCTTATACACAAGTTTTGTGTTGTAGATTTTTCATTGCTAATTCAATACATGTGCATCTTTACATATTGCATTTCAAATATTTTTCTTAGAGCAGGGTATCCTTTTTAAACATTGGAAATCCAAGAAAAGTTTGTTTTAAAGGAAAATTAGTTATGATGCTTTTATTTTGAAAGAGGGCAGCAAAAAGCATAAATAGGCGTTCCATGTCTGTGAAATGCAATGACAAATTGAATTGATCAGAAGCCCGGGCAATATTTTGATTTGAGCAATGTCTTTATCATCAGGCATGCTTTGTCATAGTTTATGGAATAAGATCATGCAATGAACAAATTATAATTGAAATAATTATTTTTTTGAATTCCATAGCAAGATTAGAAAGACACTAATTCTCATGTCCCCATATTTATTGCAGTTTGACTTTAAACCAAAAAGCGCTGGATTTGTACGTAAACAAGCGGTCACAATGGAGGAAGTCAACAACGTCTTAACATCGTCATATGATGGAACAATGCTACTCCAAGAAGATTTGAAGCAATCGCTACATGCATATGCATATAAACCCACGCTAGTCGCAAGGATCTTGGCCAACAAACTGTTCACTAGAGAAGAACGTGTCAATGGGAATTGCACGGGAGTCGGGTGCAAAGAACAAATGGACCCTGTTCGTATGGATCTCCTAAGATCAGCAGTTTTTGATGTTTGCAGTCTTCATATTAATGAATTTGAACAAGAAAAAATGTGGAAGAAAATCAAAAATGCAATTGATGCATCGAATAGAATAATTCGCTTCAATAAATCACATGAGTGAGAGAGATTCTTCTTATATACATCTCAAGGACCTCGGCTAACAAAAGCTAGTGCAATTTATGCACCCATGTTGATCCCAATTCAACTTGTGCCGTAGCCAGCAGAACATGTTCAAATAGTTACTTATTCCGCCTCGTACATTTAGAACTTTTTTTGGACTAAGTAAAATTTAGGTCTCATCCGAAATTCCAGAGTTGGGGTTAGGAGTAGGGGTAGGGTTAGGGTATGTTTTTGGGGCAGGGTTAGGGTTGGATCACGGTTAGTGAGTTAGGGTCGGGTCATGGGTCAACTTTTGATGATTGCACAACAACAAGTATAATGGGAGGTCTTGTACTCTGTTTACTCTACAGGAAAAGTCATAATCGATTTAACTTAGGTCTTCATCAATTTCAGTTTCATGACTACTGTAAACGGGTTCAGTTTGTGTTAGGTCGACTGCAAAAAATCAAATTTAGAAGATTATTTTTATTATCCAAACAAAATCGATCACTTTTGGTCATAATTGCTTTGCATTTTTTACTAGTTAAAACAGTCATCGTCATCGATTTCAATTTCGTTATGCGTGAAGATTGATCTCTGGATGTAGTATTGTGTCTGTAATCATAATTCATTTCTTACTGGAAGCTAATTCAGAATCGGAGTATTGATCTAAAAAATTAATTCGAGTAAGCAATGATGATCCAAGGTAATTTTTTTTAATGAGTTACACAGGAGAGACATTCTTATAGGTAGGGATGATTTGTGTGTGAAAGACAAACATATGAATCCACACTACAACTGCCCAAAAATTCTTTATGCATGAAACAAAGGTTAAGAAGCCATGAATAAGTTTAGAGCTGTGTATTGTGTAAACATGTCTCAGAAAATGCTAAAAAATATAAATTGGTTGTTGTGTTTCAAGATGGCAGTTGAAAAAAACAATTTCATAGTAAATTTTCACAGCAAAAATGGAAAAACTTCCAAGACAAACTGATTTTCCAATACTCTTTCCAACGAAATTTGGTTTAAAAAAGAAAATTATATCTAGAAATACATTGAAGGAATTCCAAGTTGAAATGGACCCCTTATGATCTTCAGTGACGATACATGTACACATATATGGGGTGGGGGGTCGGCACTCAAGTATAATGTCGCAGGCCTAGTGCAACCACAGTTTTTCAAAACACCCCTAAAAGGGTGATTGCTTTTGAAGTCAAAATCTATCCTTTTTCTGCTATTCACACCTGGGATTCAAACACTAAATCAGGATTTTACAGATACCGTTTTCACACTAGGGTTTGAAAAAGTGCCCCATTTCTTGAAAATGCTGTTTTTGATACCCTAAATTGTGTCACCTGATTTACCCTTCAATCCTTAAAAAAAAAACCTAATTCACCTTTTTTTTTGGTCACGCTACATGTATGCCTGTATCATTTTACTTGAGTGCCCCCCCCCC
>JXSR01S074865.1:28744-39141 GCA_000969725.1 Ophiothrix spiculata | reverse complement strand
GAGGGTTAGGTTTAGTTTAGGGTTAGGGTTAGTTTTAGGGTTAGGGTTAGGGTTAGGGTTTAGGGTTAGGGTTTAGGGTTAGGGTTAGGGTTAGTTTTAGGGTTAGGGTTTCGGGTAAGGGTTAGGGTTCCGTTTTCAATAACAAAAGATGAGGATAGGATTAAAAGTTTTCTTAATTTATCCATCTTGCTTGTCACTTCCTCTATTTTGGTCTCAATCCAAGCTTCATCATGGTGCGATTATTAAATCTGACTAAAACTCATGCTAAAGACACAAAGCAAGTTGCAGCAACAATTGATGTCAGTGAAACGGGATGCCAAGGATAGATGCATACGGAGGTTTCACTAGCTATAAATTGAGATAAATAGACGTTGTTTTCTTCATGATAAATGAATACAAACAACTTAAAATTCATTCACTAATTCATCCAATCATAATCAATAGATTGACACAAATACTTCTCAATTTTGTCACGCACTGTTTGTGACCGACCTACTAATAAAGTTGAATTACGCAGCCATAAAGCAGGCTCTCGTTACAAATTTGGTGTCATTTTAAAGAAGAAGCTAAAAGAGGTTGCTAGTTTTCAAAAAACGCATCAGATAAATAAATAATATTCAATTATATGAGATATAGGCGGCTGAAAAAAATTTCAAAAACTTTATTTGAAAAGTGTATTATGCATGATTCCTATAATAAATTATTGAATATGTTTCTTAAAACATGATAGTTCCTCCAAGCAACACTTATTTCAACAGAAGAACAAAATCAACATGCCAGTAAGTATGGCCAATAACCTGTGGGATAGAGCCAATAAAAGTACAGCAAGGTGTCAATCTATCATACAGATAAATGACACCTGTAATTACCACCCGTCTGATAGCATCAAGTAAACTTATATGACATTCCTAATTGGTTAATATGAATTACAAGGAATGGGTATAATTGCTTTCATTTGAATATGCGTTAGGTTTATTCAAGCTAATAATCATGATAATTGGGAGCATCGGAGGATCGTTGTAAACAAAATTTCGTTATATACATGTATAGATGATATGTTCGGTTTCCCCAAATAGGATCATTTTTATATTAGAGAGCACCATTCATCTCGCATCGATACCACTGTGCCACTATCAGTCCTGATGGTTACGCGACGAAAACAAAAACCGTTTTACGGCCCTAAATTTGCGTTTTTGAAGCCTTTTGTAATTTTTATCAAAATCATGTAAAATCAGTCGTTTTATGGCCAAAATTTATGAAAACTTGTTAGAACATATCTTTGTCCTTTTTTCTATTTTTTATTTTTTATTTTTGGGTTATTTAAGGCAACTTTTCAAAGTTTTTGTTGGAGTTGATCGAACGCACTCTAAGATAATTTTAGAACAATCTTGGTAAATTTAGCTTATGGATGTAATCGTTACTTTTTCGAGGAGCCACAACCTAAGTGCTGATAGGTCTGCGAATTTGGTGATTGGCCACAAAAGACCTAGTTTAAGGCGAAATATTTCTGACAATTCCCTTGTTATGGCGTAATAATAATGATCAGCACTGGTATCCACTGGAAAAGGCGCAATATAAATTCCGGAATTATTACTATTATTATTAATATTAAAGAAGTAATGTATATGGTGTTAGTAAAGTAGTAGTGCAACATGTCTTGCAACAGTTGACTTGACGAAATATCCAGAATTCATTCAGTTTCAATTGCTGTAACGGCTATTGGTATTGAGACCAAATTTAATGTACTACAATTGACAGAAAACGCATTTGTACTATAATATGGTAACTTCGCAGACATTTAAAACCAAGCCCCTTGATTGTTTTTTAAACAATAACCAACGTCATTTAAAGCTTTTATATATACAAAGGAGAATAAGTGTAATGCGATTCGGTGTTGAACCAAAATAGCAGTGAAATCGAACCCACATCAGTTTGAAATATTGATTCTTTTAATATCAGTATTATTTTTTTATTTCCAATCGATGTCACTTGCATATTAATATAAACATATTGATGACAGTCCAAGCCAACTATCATTACGAACATTGATTCACTTTAAAAATTGAAATCTGCCATCTGCCGTCAATAAGTATGGAACAAAAGTGTGCAATTTAAACAGTTAACAGTTAACATGGTAAAGAAGTAATTTAAACAGTGAAAATTATATTAGAAAATATGCTTATTGCGTTTTCTCAACTTTCGCTCCGCAACTTGTTTGACAGGTTCAAAATAAACAAACCATTCTGGAATACATGGAATGCAGGTATCCCTAATTTGCATATTAGATATACTGGAAGAGAGTTCAATGAAATTTATCGTGTTTGTTTATTATTTTGTTAAATTTTGAATTATTGCGTTTCTGACAAAGGTATCTACCTTTCTTATTAACTCACAAAATAATAATGCCGTGATATCAAATTTTTACGAGTATCTTGAAGAGGGTTGTAATAAAATTTGTGCAAAGTGTTGTTTCTCCAACTGTAGAGTGTTTGCACACGATATTTTTTCTACACGTAACCATTTTTGGGACACCTGGTATATAATACCTCTCGTCTCAAGTCTAATTGATAAATGTTATATTTGCAATTTATCCTTGTATCTTGGACACAAAAGCAACATGGTGGGCAAAGAAGCAACACATTAAGGAAGTGACCTGTGCCAAAAAGCGTAAGCAAGACAACATATTTGATTTCAGACCTAACTCTAGCTATCAAACAGGAAACTCTATCCATTAACCAGACTTTTAAGTATTTGACTAAAACCATTTGGTGAAGTGCAATTCGTCTTCAACCCTTGCGGTCATTTCTTAGTTAGTTCGCATTCATCTTGTATGTAAAATACCAATCGCCTTGTTCCTACAATAGTTAATTCATAGGAGAAAACAATTTCCATGATCAGAACAAATACGGAATACAAACATCATTATGTAACAGTTATTAAAAAATATACTCAATCAATAATTGTAATTTTGTGTATATTTATACGGGAAAACAATTTGGTCTAGCCTTGTTGTGTTTTTAGATATTTTTTGGTAAATAAATATTTCGATGACACGGTGTCAAGAATATATTTTTCTGCAACTAGTATCATGTACATACTCGAGTTTATATACCACTTTCTAATATCACCGTTAAAACAATTGCTCATATTACATGGATATATTTTATAAATGCACTTTTCAAGATTTTAGTATCATGTAAATCCGCATGTCCATATATAAAACAAACATACATAGACGTTTTAATGATTTCCCAAGCTTAGATTTTGGTATATGATGATATCTTAACTAGTTATTTACATATTTCAACATACTTCTCATTTAAGAAACTTTTACATATTTGCAAAAACCATGTTATAACTTAAGGACTAAAATGACACCTCCATGAACTTCACTTGATTTACAGATGTATAACTGGGATAAACGCGTTCAAAGATCAGCAAGTCCTATATTTTCTGTTGGTTGTCCTCAGAAAATTTCATATTTCCAATCATTTTCTTGAAATGAAACTTTGCAGCAAAATTACCACCTTGGCATGTATATATTTTCACATGTAGCGTAAAATGAAATTTGCTGTATTTACGGTAGTATTGGGATGAACGGACACATATAATAATACGCTGCTTTAATTATCTGTAAAATATAATTTTTTATGTCGAGTGTCAATCTACATATTTTGCCATCATCAAAATTAATGTTAGGGAAAAGTGAAGTAAATTTGTAATTGATCTTAATATTATGGAGCAAATGCAGCACGGAATTTGCTAATAGTTTTACATACTCCTATCATTATAATCATTTCTATTATTGCTATTCTTAATATCCCTAGTAATACCTCTTTATATCTGGAAACCAAAACAGCAAGGGATATGGAAAGGGGTAAATATACGAATCGTAATGAAATTCGACGATTAAACTGGCTTTATTTATATGCCTTCTTTATTAAATCATAACAAGAGCTGTTTTGCTTATAGTTATAACTTCCCAGGTCGATAGGAGAAGTAATAAAGAACAGCAAGCCCATCAGGTAGTTTTTACAGGTTAAAAGCCTGTAGCGTTTGATGCAATGATCCCATGTCTTCGGATGTACTAGAGCAAAGAGCAAATAAATAAGGAAATTGCTTTACATCAAATCGATAAATATACAAACACGATGCAATCTGGGTACGTAGTTAGAATCATGTCATTACTCTATGCAGCAGTATTGAATTGAAAATATATTTGATTTTCATCTAATCAACATGAACGTATATTTTGGCATGAACTTTTGATCACTGAGTGCTTCATTGGAGAAAAAAAACCCTTAAAGATATTGAGGGTACTTGTAGTTTAAGGGAAGTAAAGACATGTAAAATATATTTTGCGTTAAAATATTGAATCGACCGTGTATATGATGTTTAGCATGAATATTCATGAGTCTGAAATTTTTTTTAAAAGCCTTATAAGATCGAAAATATAGACCTGGAAGACAAAAAATATTGCACATATATGTACAAATATTCTGTAAATATAATGCAACTAAATTTTCCGAATTATATGTGACATTTCGTGCAATTTTACTGGCAAGTTATTTAACGCCATATACCTTCAAAAAACTTCTAACAATATCAATTCAATGTAAAATATATATTTATGCCGGTACGTTTATAACAAAATTTAAACTTTTTTCTTGAAGTTCCCTTAAAATCTTGCGTTAAAATGTGCTAAAACAAAATTAATGTATGGGTTCATTTGAAAACTTGCACATGCCCACATTTGAACCCCGTCATAGTCGTTTTGATAAATTTCTATGTTTAGACATAGCGTGTTGATTTTGAAATTCTAAAAATTTTTACATAAATTTATATAAAGGAACAAAAAAGGTAACGTTACTTTTCAGTCAGAAAAACGCATATCTCATTCATTACATTTCACATGAAATGCAAAAATATTTCAACGCAGCTAGCAATAGGATCAGCGAGGCCATTCAAAGCACTAGCTCTGACATGAGCTCCATGCACGTTGCTGACGTCAGATGACGACCCGTCATGAGAAAAGGTACTTGTTATCGAATTCTTGATGCCTATTTATCGCAATTTTTTGTGTGTGTATTTATTTCAATATATTTTATTCTATACTGTATATTTTACCTTTGTTTCTGATCTATTGTATTGTTTTGGCGCTTTGTATCCCGGGGAAAAGGCGCCTTATAAATGCCGATATTGTATTGTATTGATATTGTAATACAAATCGCAAGCAAGTATGAAGAGCCGATCACATCGACGTATTTTTCCTCTCATTATTTTTTAAATGTCATTCATCTGAGTTTTTGTGTGTTTTCTACCAGAACTGGTCAAACAAACAATATTTATCTTCTAAAAAAATAATGACGTATGGGTTCAAATTCGTTTGCTTCAAAAGTCTCAAAATCGTTGATTTACATAGAAAATACCATATTATGCTTCTTTTTTATCAACAGCAAAAAATCACATATATTGTATTGGAAAAATTCCAAATTGTTATACCTCCATTCCCAATTTACATTTGCTCTCACCCTTTTCAGATAATGAGGGTTCAAAGTTTGACGAGACTTGGATTTTAGAATTCGCTTAATGAGGTCAATAACAGGGTAGCTGCAACTTGACTGAATTAAGATAATTTTCTTTAAAGAATAGAATTTCCCGATAATAACAGTGGAGTATATATAATGAAACCGTGTGTAACCTTGGGGGTTCAAGCCCTATACATTATATCTCTGTTTAGAGGATTCTAATCAAATAAAGTACAAAAATGGAGTTGTGTTATGCATATTGATGCATACTTGTTATTCGTAGTGTCGATATTATGGGTAGTGAAGAATGTATTTAGATACCTTTTAAATTGAGGTTTTTACCAAAAATTGTAACAAGATAAATTCTGATCATTTTTTTAACCAAAGTATTCTCTCTAAATAATATATTTTGCCTCATTGGTCAAAATTTTGCTGTAGATTCAAACTTGCAGGCCTGATCACACTAGCGATGCTTCTGCGATGCATTCACGACTTGTTCTCTCACCACATACAAATTCACAACACGCTTCCGCAAACAACTAGAATCCATGTAGCAAAGTTATCAAGGGTTAAATCTCCTCAAGATACGTATGTTTTTTGTCATGCCTGGAGAATAGCTAAACATATCATCATATGTCGGGATTTTCTACAAAGAAGTTTATCTGATTTAGTGTCCACCTTTAGGAATTTATGCAAGTCATGAAGTGATATCACTAAAATCACTCATTAATATGCATTGCATTCAGTGTTAACATGTGGCTGTTGATTACCTTGTACTTTTTAACCCGCATATACTTTGTATTAAAAAAAAAAACTAGTCCCCCGGTGGCCGAGAAACCGCACTTACTTGGTGCTTCATCACCATGGACAATTTGTACAGGGAATCAGTCTAATCGTAGCGACCCTGATAACGACCTCATTATGAAAATTATAAAATCCAAGTTTCGCAAAACGAGACAAAATGGTCGCGAGATTTCGGGTTTTTTTTAAACGTGATCTACTGAAAAGGCTGACTTTGAACCCTTACTATCTGAAAACCGTGAAAGCAAATGCCAATTTGGAACGGTGGTATAAAAATTAGGAATTTTTCCAATACAATGCATGTGTATTTTTTGCAGTTGATATAAAAGAAGCATTTTATGGCATTTTCTATAAAAATCAACGATTTTGAGACTTTTTAAGTAACCAAATTTGAACCCTTACATCTGTTTTGTTTTAGAAAATAAAACGTCGTCAGTTGGATCGATTCTGAAAAATATGAAAACTCAGATTGATTACAAAATTACGATAACTACTACCTTTTGTCACAACGGGTCATCCTCTGACGTCAGAAACGTGCAGATAGCTTATCTCATAGCTAGTATTTTTGAATGGCGGCACTGCTGTCCCGCTCTCTGCTTTTAATTACAACGCATTTCATGTGAAATGTAATGAATAAGACACATGGTTTTTTTTTCTGGCTCAGTGAAAAGTAACTTTTTTTATTCAATTTGAGAGTTAAACAAGGGACCATTACATCAATTTTGTTTTAGCATACTTTATACATTTGCTATAACGTATCGGCATAAATATATATTTTAGATTGAATTGATATTTTTCAAAAAAATCACCAGCCAAGTTTGAAGGTACATGGCGGGAAATAATTTGCCAGTAAAATTGTACGAAATGTCGCACATATTTCAGTAAATCTAATAACATTATATTTACACAGTGTTTATACATAAATGTGTAACATTTTCGTCTTCCAGGACAACATTTTTGACTTTTGGTGTATTAACAACATTTTTTATTTTCTCTATTATTTAAATACACATAATAAGAAATGCTCCGAGAATAGCAGATAAGCCACAGAGTCTTGGTATTTACGCAACACATAGTTCAGGTATATATGTATCTTGTCCAGGAAAATCTTCTAGGCTTTAAATCATGTCTGATTCAGGGGCGTTTCAATGAAAAGGGGGGCAACTTGCCCCACCGTCCCCTACATATTAAAACAGTTTCTACAACTATTTTGATAAATTGCTTTCAAAACTATTTGATAACCATCAAGGAAGTTCTTGCTGAAGGCATATATGATAAAATTTACTGAACTGTTTGCTATGCTAAGCAGACTTCCAGTCATAAAAACCCATTGTGGAACACTAACGTGGTTGACAAGGTGAACATTAATTGCAAAAGGGGTCCACATAATAAGAAATGCTCCAAGAATAACAGCCAACCTCTTCAGCAGGCTTCGGTCAGCAGTTGACACTCCATTTCCTATGCTAGATCTTGTCGAAGACAAAGTCACAGATGATTTACGAACGAGCATATAAATACGAAAGTAACAAAAGAACGTTACCGTTACGGGAAGTGCAAATCCAAAAATAGTTAGAAACCACATATAGCCACTTTCTACAGCTTTAGTGAAGACAAAAGAACAGTACAAATTTTCTTGGTTAAAACCATGTTCTCCCCAACCGATAAATTCAAAATTCGGAAGATCTGCTAGGAACGAATAGATCCAAATGCCCAACACCATGAAGGGTACTGTAGATCGCTTGTAAATGTTAGTGTGACGGTCTGTGTAACATATGTATATGAACCGCTCGAAAGCAATGCTCATAATAGATAATATTGAAGTTATGCAGGTTATAATAATAAAAGATGCGGCAACTTTGCATGCAGATGGGTGCCGAGAATAAAACGATCCGTTATTTACGCTTCCAGCGATAGCAAACGGCATCCCAATGGCGGTTACACAGAGATCAGCGATGGCTAAGTTCACGGTGAAAACATTGTGGATGGTGCGAAGTGTTTTGTGCATACATACAGCAGATATGACTAAGGCGTTCCCCAGGGTTCCAATACAAGAAAATATTATAATAATGCCTATATACGCAGTAATAAAGGCTTGGGGCGCAGCAGTGACGTTTTCAACAGCAGAATCGTTCCCGACTGTTACATTCATATTATCACGCATTGTCTGAAAAATATAAAACGTAAGCATATTTGTAAAATGTTGACAGTATTAACATGATTAAGAGGTCGTTAAGCTATGGTCACAATAGCCTTACGGCGTTCGTACAGCGTTCGTACGAACGATTAAGAATGTTTAGTTGACCACTGTTGCAAGACGTTCGCACAAAAGCTTACTAAGAGCCTGGTCACAATAACTCGTACGAACAGTTACGAGCAGTGTTTAGATCATCTAATAGGACCACGCGACGCCCTCGCTGCTCGCTTTGCTTGCTGCTCATAGTCCTTTTAAACGGACTAAACACTGATCGTAACTGTTCGTACGAGTTATTGTGACCACGCTCTTAGTAAGCTTTCGTACGAACGTCTTGCGGCAGCCGTACGAAAGATTATTTACTAATAGTCAGTTCGCTAGTTCGTATGCATTTCTTATGGAGTGCGAATTTTCAATCAATTAAGCTTAATCTGAGGCTCACAGATAATTTGATAGCATACAGCGGGTGGGGAACAAGAAGAAAAGAGTAGGGGTAAAATAAAAGAGAACATGTTTTTAAGGCACAACTTAGCGTCATTACAGTTTCCACACAAATCATTCGCTTAAAAACTAGGAAGAGGGGTCACATCATATTCCGAATCAGCCTTGGCGCTTGCATAAGCGTGCTCGCATTTAATTCGTTCAAATCCGAGAGTACCCCAATAAATTATAGATCCATCTCAGTACTTTTACGTAACAGAGATAGGCCGAGTATCACGACTAACAAATACCATTATAAATGCAACAAACAATGACAACTCCAATAGGTCTGAGTATTAGCGATATGTTCACCAAACATTTCAACATGAACATATCAACGATTTTACAAATGAGATTACTATGTAAATCCCAGAGAGATGATTAGCACCTGTCTGGCAAATCCCCCATTAAAAAGCATTGGTTCGAACAGGATTTACAATAAGAAGTTCTTACGATATTCGTACGGCCGCCGTACGACAGCCGTACGACAGGTCAAAATAAACAGGAATTCGCAAGACAATTTGTGACTAAATCTTTGGCATGACTATTAACTAGGCTGCAAACTTAAGAACAGTTTTTGATCGCACGATGTTCGTGCGGCATTTGTACGATGTTCGTACAAAACAGTATGTTTTGACTGTTTTTGACTGTTCGTAGCTTGTTCGTACGGCGACCGTAACCATTCGTAAGGGTATTTTTGATCTATCTTTAAAATAAAACTCATATTCGTAAAGGGGAAAAACATCTAATAACATTGCCCTCAAAAGAAATTTCATAAAAATCAACATTAAAATTTGTACAAAAACATACGCATTCTGTGTTTACAAGTATTCATTCACCAAACATTATTGTTTTGTTATTAACCACCGTAATAGAGCTTGGTCACAATAATCGTACGAACAGCTTACGATCAGTGTTTATTCCGTATAAAAGGACCACGAGCAGTGAGTAAAGTTAAAAAACCACAAAGAGTACTTTTTATCCAGAAAAATGTATGTCAATATTCAATACATTTCACATGAAATTCATTTTATTTCAACACAGCGAGCGGGCAGCGGTGCCATTCAAAACATTAGCTGAGGCCCTAATGTGAGCCCTGCTATAAGATCGAAAATCGGAATTTTGGCAAAAATGGCCACAAAATCAAAATTATGTTATAAAAGTTCTAAATAACAGGATTTCATCGGTTTTTTGCAAATAAAGAAGGGAAATGATAATTTTAACATGCCCTGCAACCTCATAGCATCAGTACTGCATAGTATGCATTTATTTTGAAAAATGACGACTTAAAATTTTCCGGGGTTTCACCAACACCCCAACTTTGACGGCTTACCCTAACCCCATCTTAGGTGGTACCCTCCTAATTTTTTCATCAAAATGACCGCAAAGGATGTAAA
>JXSR01S074864.1:1434-18094 GCA_000969725.1 Ophiothrix spiculata | reverse complement strand
ATTAAATCTAGTCGTAGGCAGAAATTAGTTTTTGTTTCAATTTGTCCCTGAATTGCTTGACTGAAATTGAACCCTTTAATGTATTGTCAGAAAAAGAGTTCCATAGTCGTGGAACAAGTCATTATGTAACAGGTAATTCCCAAAGTGCCTAATATAAGTAATTATAATTATGTCATTAATTATGCAAATTAGATGAATATTTTGAGTACTTAAAAGCTAAACACTACCAGCAATTTATATGGAAAGTTTGAAGTCAAAATATTGAACGGTTGAGGAGTTCTGTGATCTAGATTCCTGATAACATATTGGTAAATCAGGAAAATACAGCTAATTAAGTCATTAATTATGCAAATTAGCTACTTTCTGATGTATAACTTAACATTTTAAGCTCTATTCTAAAAGCACATGATGTTAGCAACATACTCTGAATGTTTGAAGCTTGTACAATAAAAACTTTTAAAGATATGATCAAAAGTATTTCTTATAAGTGATTGGGAAATCAGGAAAATACAGCCAATGAAGTAATTAATTATGCAAATTAGCCATTTCCTGATATATAACTTAACATTTTGAGCTCTATTCTTAAAGCACATGATGTTAGCAACAAACTCTGAAAGTTTGAAGCTGCTACAATCAAAATTCTTAAAGATATGATCAAAAATATTTCTGATAACGTGTTGGAAAATCAGGAAAATACAGCTAATTAAGTCATTAATTATGCAAATTAGCCATTTTCTGATGTACAACTTAATATTTTAATCTATATTCTTAAAGCACATGATGTTAGCAACATACTCTGAAAGTTTGAAGCTTGTACAATAAAAACTAAATATTTGGAGGGGATGGGTTCAGAACAAATCTAAAAAGCCATAATGCTCAACTATGTTCAATAAAACGATGATCTAACCCTCATTAAATGAGCTATTTCCTATAGATATGCAGGTTCAATAGAAATTACTATCATAAGGTTTGCTATCATGTTATCGATTCGAGTTCGTTTTGGAGAACACTACATCGGCTTCTTTGTTTGATTTAATCTTGAAATGGTATATTTTTAACGTTGATAGGCCTAAATATTGTTTCAGATGACTGCTTTCTACTATTGCATAAATAGAGATGCAAGTCAATGTGGCCATATTTATTACTTATATTATTGGCCAATATATGCCAGCTTTGCTTTTATATCCATTATTTTTTTGTAAGACAGCGGACTTTATATAATTATGGCCATGGGTAAACCAGGGTAAAAAGGCCCGCTTTTGAGGTTTTTGATTTGATTTGATTTGATTTGAATTTATTCATGCATATCAACAATAAAAACTACAAAATACATACAATCTACATTGTTAAAAATTATAAAAAAATACATAAATACAATAATAACTGGGACACATAAATTGCTGGGATATGCATATAGGATAACCCTTTAAGCCCTAAACATCAAAAATACATTGCACATCGTATACATAAAAATCTAACAATATATAGAATATGAAATAAACATTAAAATACATGACATTGCACAATGAATTAATCAGAAAGTCAAAGTTTAATTGTGGAGAAGCAGATTCACTATGATCCCAGAGAAATGCAGAAAAGCACCCCATGCACCCCAAATAGAAAAGACCGCCCAAAGAAAAAAAAAATAAAATATTTTGCTAAATATCTCGGATCAGCTCGGAGAATCTTGGATAAAGTTATGTGGTTTTATCCATTACATGTCTCCTCTTTTATATGCAAATTATGTTTCATCAATATTTTATTGGTAAGGTGACCTTGAGGGTGATTATATTGGCGGGCCTTTTTACCCCGGTAAAGATTTTCTTTGGGGTAAAAAGACCCGCATTGGATTTGATCAATCTGGTAACCATGGCAACCATATTACAGTTGCTATGATTTTCAAACAGGATTTACTTTTGTTTAAGCTTTGTTTGACAATACTTCACACCAAAAAACTTTTGATTTTCTCTTATATATTATTTGTGAGGGACCTCTTTTCTTGTGCCTACAGTTTTACCGTAACATAATTGCATTTGTGAAAATTGTACATAAATGCCTTCACAACTTCAAATTACTGTATTTAATTTTTACAAAATCAACAACCTTTACTAGGCATCTTTTAAAATTACTTTGATCATTATTTAACATGATTCAAATGCAAACATAGATATGTTTTTCGTTTTCCTCATGTTTTTACCAAGTAAATGCAGTGATGTAACATACTGGGGTAGGGGTAACATTTGAGGTCATAACTTTGTAAAATATTATAATTCTGGGCATATATATGGATAAAAGTATGTACATAATAACTCTCTAGGCCTAGCCCATTAAATTAAAAGGAAATATTACAAGGAATTAAGATATTGCGGCTCTTACAGGTCAAAAGACCAGGTCCGAAGGTCAAATTTGACATTATTTTCAGTATAGTACTCATTTCGGCGTATCAAATGAGAGAAAACGTTGAAATACAGGCTACTTTTGAATTATTCATATTTAGGGGTTCATTTTAGCCCCATTCCTGAATATTATCAACAGTTTAAAATTTCTTTTAAAAAAAAAGATCTCTTTTTAGAGGGGGTGGGCCTTTTTACCCCGGGGAGCTTGATTTTTTCTGGGGTAAAAAGGCCCACTAAAGAAAGCAGAGTTATGGAAATACTAGCATTTGTTTCATTAATTTGACTTTTTCTAATTGTTAGAATTAATGTTTTGAACAATGATCAATATAAGATTCAAACAATGAAACATAAATGTCAAAATTTTAACTGTTCTAAGTCTCATGTGAAAAACGTTGAATTGTCAATTTTTTTATGGTTTGTTTTTCATTAAAATTAGTTAAGGAAGTAATTTGTTCTTTCACCTGATTTTTGTATAATTGCACTTAAAAAAAAATATATTTCATTAAACATCTCATCCTATATTTTTTTACTGGCAATGAACAAAAGTGCAGCGGGCCTTTTTACCCCATGGGCCTTTTTACCCCGGTTTACCCTATCTGTTAACGTTATATCAAATTTCAATTGAATTGATTACATAAAGCATACAACCTCTCAGAAACGGAATCTTCAACTCGCCCCTAAAATTTATAATGAAGTGTCACGATTATAAAAAGCACTATAGATGATAAATCTAGTATGATGCAGATTTAACTGCTTAATTGGAGTATTGGAGATCCAGATCCAGATAACAAATCTGTTTTGATCTGATGGTTGAACACATGGATGCTCTTCATTTTCATTGGAATTAGAAATAGCAACCCAGATTTGAGGTCAATGGTCCAGGTGACATTTGACTTTATAATTGAGTTATAGACTCTTATAGGGGCATTGGACAAGTTCAGCATCATCCCCAAACTTTTCCCCATGCATTTTGAGATTTTTGCATCATTTGAATTATGAGCGCTAATGATGATGTATGCAAAGTTTCATAGTCAAATTCAAACCCATTATATCAAAATATTCAGATATTCTTTTATTTCTAATTATGATAAATACTGCCCTCTATAGTTGAATTTTTAAAATTGGCCTTTTCATGAGATCTAATGCAAACTTCAAACTTCTTTTAATTTTTCTGCAATCTATGACGTGAAAGTAATGTTTTACAAATGAATCTTTGACTCTTTCTTGATATACAGCATGATTTTTCTGAAGGTTTTGATCAAAATTTTCCCAATATTTAGTAATTGATTGTTATTTGTCGGCATATGAAGTGTAAATCATCCACAAGTAAAATTTCGAAATTTTGTCCAATGCCCAATTAAGGTCTGTATGTTCAAAAGAAGTTTAAGAGTTAGACCAGGTTAAAAGTTAGGCCTTGTTAAAGAGAAAATTTGTTTCATAGCTAAATATATTTTGCTCAACCAATATTGTCATATTTTGTGTTATTTGTAAGATAATTTGTAGTTGAATCCTTAATTTTAATATTTGTTGTAGTTCACAAATGCCAGAAAAGGTCCTTTTAAGTCAGTAGTAATTTTGACTTAGACCCGGTTAAATTTAAACCCGGTCATCCTAACCCTAACACTTTTGAGCACTTCTTCGTTTAAAAACTATCTCCTCGGAAATTTGCAAGTCAAAAATCACAGGTTTCCCCCTGGATTCGAACCCGGGACCCCCCGATTCCCGGTCCAATTATCACTATGTCAATCCACTGAGCAGGCGCTGCCATGGCAGCAATTTCGTGATCATAGCTAACTCGGGTCTATGACGTATTTGGACTTAGGCGAATTTCTTAACTTTGTGGAATGGGATATTGTGAGATTCAGTGGGGTTAGGGTTAGTATAGACCCATATGTACGCATTACTAACCCTAACACTTTTGACCACTTGTTCGTTTAAAAACTATCTCCTCGGAAATTTGCAAGTCAAAAATCACGGGTTTCCCCCTGGATTCGAACCTGGGACCCCCCGCTTCCCGGTCCAATTATCACTATGTCAAGCCACTGAGCAGGCGCTGCCATGGCTGAGATTTCGTGATCATAGCTAACTCGGGTCTATGACGTATTTGGACTTAGGCGAATTTCTTAACTTTGTGGAATTGGATATTGTGAGATTCAGTGGGGTTAGGGTTAGACCTCTTTTGAACATACGGACTTTAAGTCTATCTTGCACAAGTAAAAGCTAATCAATAATTTTGCTTTAGCCACTGTCCTATTCAAACTCCTTCATGTAGGGCCTACAATAGGCCTGTCATTTGGTAATTTATCAAAACATTAACATTCAACTTACTTATTAGAGTGCTTCAGAACACAGAAATCCTCATTTTAAATCTGAAAATAGGATTTTAAAAAAATGAAGTATTAGCCCTACTTTTCATATATTGAAATGCATGTGGGGTCAACAAATTTTTGTCTCTGTACATTTTAATGGAGGTACATTCTGAAACAAACTAGTGTCGCTGATAAATTGAGAAGGTTTACCCAGATCTCAGAGTATGTAATTTTTAATCCTTAAAAGGTTTTTATTTTATAATATATATGTATAGCTGTGAAGAGATGAAAGTGCCACAGGGTCTAATTTGGCCTAAATAGTCCTCTTCTCCAAAATAAATGATCTGGTTCTTTGAAAACCCAAAAAATAATGATATCTTTCAACTGAAGAACTTTGGAATTGGAACAAAAATCTAGGTTACACAGAAGTTAAGAATTTAGATGAACATGATTGTGCAGCCCCAGGGGGGAGGGTGCCCTCAAAGCTACTTAAAGTTACTTGATGGGCACGTGCCTTATCAGCAAAACAAGGGGTATTATTATTTTTTAAGTGTATAATTTCTGTCAAAAAAGGGGGCCATTCAGTGAGAGAACTAAATAATTCAGCTCTTTTGAGTATGAAGATGGATGATTGGTTATAATAAAATAAAATAAATAATAATAATAAAAAAAATACTGAAATCTGCATCGATAATCCAGGACTGAAATAAGGATAATTCTTTTTCTGATAGTGTTAGGCCTTTTCAGATTGTATGGAAGGCAAGAATGTGGGATATTAGGCCTAAGACACAGGAATAGGTGTCATTACATGTATAAAAGTGTAAGACATGGAAAAAGACTAATTTTACATTTAATGGTATAAAAAACAGGGTCATTGGGTGCCAGCTTAGTGATAAAAAAGGGGTCTATTGGGTGGCAGTATTTTATCCAACGACATGAGAATGCACCACCTAAAAATCATATATTCAGAAATGAACAAATCATCAAATTATTAGCATTTGCTTCCAAAAAAAAAAAGTAATGAGAACTTCTAACCAGGTCCTCCTGATGTCTTTTAATTGTGACCGTCCTTGATGTCTGTCTATGATGGAAAATGTTTGCGATTCTCTCAGGAGTCAGATTTTTGAATTTAATATGCCTGACATAGAAGCTAACAGGACTTGATGTTATTTGCATTAGCAATTATTGTACAATGTTAAGTTGTTTATATAGAAACAACGAAAATGTACCAAAATGTTGATAACCCCAGTTTTATCTTGTCCGCCTGTGATAATGAACCTTTAGTGGATACTTGTGTTTGTAGATAACCATGGCAACCAACCTTTTTATCATTCAATACACTTTGTCCAACCCTTCACTATAAAACACAGAGCCCATTTCAGTTGAGTCTGTCCATTGTTACTTTTGAGTTCTGTTAGACAACCTGTGACACTTTATTACCATGTGAAAATAAAGTGTAGCAGAGTGCTCAAAAATATATATGGGGCAGTCAAAATAAAGTGTTGGACGTGACATTTTCCGTGCTCATAGAAAAGCATTTTGTTTAAATACACCGCCACTCCCATGGTGGATATCTGTGGCCTTTTATGGTATCATTTGCAAAGACAATCTCTTCATGATAATGCTCACACAAAATTATATGACTGGTCCTAGAATTAATTCAGATATGGTTAATTCAACGAGATATTTAAATTAATATCTCGTTGGTTAATTGAAATCTAGTCCGTAATTTTCTGTTTACAATTTTGTCTCGTCCAACACTTTTTTTTGCAGAAGCCCTGTTGTCTTTATGAAGTAAGTTCTATGTTTGTGTTACTTACTCTCCAAGAGGACTATCTCTCTACTATTAAATTGTACCTAAAGTTTTGACAACCATTGTAAAATGGTTTGGATCTATGAACAAAACATTTTCTGTTCACACCAGTCGCGAACAACACATTTTGCCACGTCCAACATGTGTGTTGCATATCTTGAAAAAGAAGAGGTCTGCAACTTTGAATTCATAGTATGTTTCTAGTTGTTGCATGGGTTTGTGAACTACAAACTTACTTAAGGTGTGATCATTTTTTTTTTCAATTTCAAAAATTTGCCCCATTCACATTTGCAATTTGTCACGTCCAACCAACGAGATATATTAATATCTCGTTGGCCAACCAACGAGATCTCGTTGGTCCAACACAAGCCTCTATCAAGCAACCATAAAAACTAAACAGTTTTGGAATATTGGAAGAGCATAGATATAAAACAAAGCATTCAATATGGAAAGTTTGTATTGGTGCATCATATCAAAACCTTTAAATTAGATATATTGTTTTTAATAAATGTGAAGAAGATACAAGTTTAAGGCAAATTTCCATTCACAAGTCACGTCCAACACTTAGGGCATAAAACTTATTAATATTATCTGCTAACTAAATGGTTGAAATTTGCTGGTATTTGACACAAATATTTTCCAGACTACAACTAATAAATCCATGAAAAATTACTCTGCTTTGTCACTGTTTTGATTTCTTTAACAAAACTTTTTCATGTCTAAAACCTGTTTTTGGTCAAAAATAGTAGCAAAAATCGTCATAAAATTGTCAACATTTGAGCTAGAACGTTCATATTTCAGCTTGAATTGCCTAAAGGCACATATTTGACATTTATGATTGAAAACAAGTCAAATTTCTTTTGGCACTAGAGATAAATTTCCAAAGAAACCTGTTTGCATTTTTTACAAATTTCTCAATTTTCATACTTCTTGATGATCGAAAAAATCAATAAAGGAGAAACGATTAAGGTGTGCTTTCTATTTTTTCTTAGCAAGCCCGTAGCCAGGATTTTTTCAAGGGGGGTGCGGATTTTTAAAAAGTGGATCTTTTGGAGGAAAAAATTTCGTTTTGGTCGACCCTAAACTAATTTAAGTGGTTTTGACAAAGTGACAAGGAAAAAAACAAACCAACACACACACACTTTTGCAAGCATTTTGTGCACTATTTTATTAAAAAAAGACCTGGATTTACGTATTTTGGTACTTTGGGTGTTCTTTTTGGTGGACATTTGGGGACTTTTTGTGGACCTTTTTTGTACATTTGTCAAATTTGGAGGGGGGTGCGACGCCCCCACCGCACTCCCCTGGCTACGGGCTTGTTTCTTAGTGTCAGCTTAGTGATAAAAAAGGGGTCTATTGGGTGGCAGTGTTTTAACCAAAGACATATGAGAATGCACCACCTGATACTTTTAAATCATATTCAGAAATGTACAAATCTTCAAATTATTAGCATTTGCTTCCAAAAAAAAGTAATGAGAACTTCTAACCAGGTCCTCCGGATGTCTTTTAATTGTGACCGTCCGTGATGTCCGTCTATGTTATAAAATTGGATAGATTGAGCCCAAATTTATTGATCAAGCTATGAGTTGTAAAAATATTGGGCGAGACGCAGTCGAGCCCAATATTTTAAAACTCATAGCGAGACCAATAAATATGGGACGAAAATCATTAAATTTTATCATTATTATGCTCAGGATCCAAGTTTTTCCACACTTGGATCCTTCAAAGCATAATAATGGTGGAAAAAGTTTGTGATTCTCTCAGGAGTCAGATAGATGTGAATTGAAATTTTATACGTCAAACTATACGCGGGCGTAGATAACAAGTGGTCAGAAGAAGTGGTCAAAACAAGTGGTCAGGTATAGCTGCTGACGAAAGTAAATGGCTAAGAAGCCAGTACGACTGGGTGGGTTATAGTCGCGTGAATAAAACCTTTTCACTTTTACACGTCTTCTGCGCTGAGGTTAAAGTTCACACGCAAGTTGCAACTCACGCGATACTCATGAGCTCGAGTGATTTGATAGTTCTGTTGCTGTGTGACTTGATGATCAATTTGACTGGTTTGTTGTTCACACACTTTACGATTTGGTCCCACCCAGAATGAAAAGGTTTTTTCAGATGACTTTAGTCATGTGACTGATCAAGCACAGCTAAGCGCAGAACAGAAGCATATGCTGGTACCCTCGATGTGAGCGCTTCACTATATATGGTTCAGACTAACGAGATAGATACACGAAGAGCGCCCTGCTCGGCAAATCGCTAAAGTCAAGATAACGTCACTAAATATAATCAAAAATATCACATTTTACACTAATTTACTATTTATTTCCTTTATAACATAGAAGAGTATTTTTATTGCAATATCTAAATCATAAATTATCAAAATAAACAGAAAATTAGCCGACCCACCGCCTTGGCGGCTGTGTGTTCCAGACTGAGGTTTGGGGTCATTAATAATTAATTAGACTTCAGCGACCCCCAATTCCATAATTGAATGAAATGCTAAATTTAGGGTCTGTTTAGGAATTTTGTTTACACGATTTTGATAAGGTTTCTCTTTTTAATCTTGTAACTATTAATTCTATCATGTACAACTTGTATTTTTCTTTTTTTTAAGCAAAAAAGTTCGTAATTTCAAGCTGCAGTGATTTTTTAAAAGTATTTTTTGTATTTGGGGTATTTTGAAAGGCAAAGTGAAGGGATATGAGGAAACCTGCCGGTAAAGAGGTAACTCTTCCATATTTTATCTCGTTAGTTCAGACTGCCCATCATCGCAGGTAACAGCTGATCATAATTAGTCAAAATTTTGCCCAGTAGAATTACACAACTTGCAAGCTCACCCTCCCTATCTTACTACCAGGGATGGTTATGGCTTTTTGTAATTTAGCCTGAAAATGTGAATTTCCAAATACTTTTGTACAGTGAAGATCCAACTTCCATGCATTTTTGCCTGAATTCAGGCAAAAACCTGAATATAATTATGCATGAACTACAGCAATCATTCGTGAGTGAAAGGTTTTGTTGAAGAGGTGGACAAAATGGCGATGTTTACATGCGCGACCTCTGCATAACGTGCCGCGTTTTTAACTACGTGAAATGAGCGCAATCACCAATGCGTCACGCTTGTGTAAGTGTTTAACGCTGAAAACAAATGCCTTCAGGATACGGGCCAATCTTCTTCTTCCAGTAGGCCTATAGTGCAAACTTCATAATTTGAAGACTGAAGCACTTCGGCAATCAGGTGCTTAAGATTGATTAGCGGTTACCGGCGTCTTATTTTGGATAGGACGTCGGAACCCAGCGTAAACAGAAGCACAGCCACAGTCTGACATACGCTTGGCTCCGGCGTCTTATCCAAAATAAGACGCCGGTATCCGCTAATCAATCTAAACACTTGATTGGCCCGTGCCTTGAAGGCATTTGTTTTCCGTGTCAAACACACAACATGCGTGACGCATTGGTGATTGCGCGAACGTTTCTAACGCGTTGTTAAAAGCGGAGCGCCATGCAGAGGTCGCGCATGTAAACATCGCCATTTTGTCAACCTCTTCACCAAACTTCAAAGCCTTCCAATCACGAACGTTTGCTGTGTAGTTTGATAGGGCGAGTGAGCTGTCAAGTTGTGTAATTCTACTGGTCAAAATTTTGACTAATTTTGATCAGCCGATACCTGCGATAGTGGGCAGTCTGAAGCGCCTACATCGAGGGTACCAGCGTAAGACTGACAGTGTGTGTCAGAGCTTCCAAATTTTGCACCGACACCGTCCTTTACGGCAGGCTAGAATGTAAGAGTATTTAAACATATCCCAATTTCACTTACTTGTTTTGTATCCTTGTGTGAAGTATCTTTCAACAACTGAAGGGTAGGGATTGTCAGGATACATTTTATTTTGAGGAATAGATTGATGTATTTTAGCAGCCGAAATTTCTTGACCTGTGGCCATTTTCTATATATGGCTGCACGATGGCGCTATTTCATTTTTTTAAACAAAGAAACAGGGACCCCACGGTCATGCGTGAACAAGGGACGTTCAAAAAGTACTGAAACTGTGGTGGGTGGGGTGGGAGGGGGGCTGTGGACTAGGAGGGGTCATGTAGGCGATTACTTAACCCTTATTCTCCGAAGGGGGGGGGGGGTTGTTGCAACTCCCCTAAGGTTTTTTCCCCGCTCAAAAAAAAAAAAAAAAACACAGAAGCAACCGGCCCCAGGCATTTAGGTAGGGGAGACTGGGACAATTGTAACAGTTTTTGGAAATTCTGGTGTAACTCTTTTTTGTGATAGTTAGAAGAATATCAAAATAACTTTATTTTGAAAGAGTAATGTGTCCACAAGGTTTGAAATTTGTCAAGAATTTGTTTTTGTAGCAATAATGATTTGAAAATGAGTATCCAGATGTTACAATTGTCCCATAGGTGCGGGTCAGTTGTAACAGGTGTCTGGGTCAGTTGTAACACCGTAATAACTAATGGTATATTAGGGAATCGTTGAAATCGGGGACGATTGTAACAGTGTTTTCGGAACTTCAAGTATAACTCGGTTTGTGTGGTTAGGGGAAAACTATAATAATTTTTGTTGTAACTTGCTTTTCTATATCTTTATTTTTTTATCAAGTGTGAACTAGTCAAGCAAGTAATCTTAGAGATATGTCTGTTACAATTGACCCCGTTACAATTGACCCCGACCGGGTTGACCATCTTTGAAGTTTGGCATAAAAGGCATGGAGGGTTTTGTTTTTGCCTGAATGACCTTAAGGGTGGTCTTGCAATTCTGAGAGCAACTAGCTTGTGCACGATTATTAACCTATCCTTTTCTTAAAACTATCAAAATTTTCATATAACCATCTTAAGTCATTTTCTCTCAGTAGGCGTGAGGTCCCTTGTTACAACGTGCCCCGTGTTACAATTGTCCCCGGTCTCCCCTAATTTCTTTTACATCCTTTGCGGTCATTTTGGAGAAAAAATTAGGGGGGTACCACCTTAGGTGGGGTTAGGGTAGGCCGTCAAAGTTGGAGTGTAGGGGCCAAAATTGCCACCAAAATCAAAACGTTGCTATAAAAGTTCTAAAGAACGGATTTTCGTCGGATTTTTTGCTAATTAAGAAGGTTTAGTAAGTTTGAGTCTTATAGCATGCATACATTATTCAAAATGGCGACTTAAAAATTTCAGGGATTTCACCACCCCACCCCCCTACACCCCAACTTTGACAGCCTACCCTAACCCCACTTTAGGTGCCATCCCCTAGTTTTTTCAACAAAATGACCGCAAAGGATGTAAAAGTGATTTCCAAAATGCCTAGGGCCGGTTGCTTTTGCGTTTTTATGAAGCGGGGGAAAAACCTTAGTGCCCCCCCCCCCTTCGGAAAAATAAGGGTTAATGCCTGTTTCATGTTAAACGTACATGTTTCCGGGAAAATTGAGCGCAGTTTAAAAAAACACCACCACCAACAACAACAACAAAAACGCGTTTTGCGTAAAATGACGAAAAACAGTATTTTTTGCCAATTTTGAAAAAGGTTATGCTAATTAGCTTCAGTAAAAGTGTTCTGGAACCTATAACCTTCCAACCGTTAACAAAATGAAAATATTACACCAAAGAAGTGAAACCTGCAAAGTTTTGTCATTTTACTTAAATTTTCTTAAGAAATGCAATAGTGCTTCCTTCTATATTGAAATGAGTCATCTCAACTCTTTTGAAGAGTTGAGGTGACAAAAAAAAAAGAAAGAGTTAAAGTGACTCAAAAAAGAGTTAAAGTGACTCCTGAGGGGATTCATGATATTTGACTCCCCATGTGAGTCAAGTAACTCCCCTGATGGGCGGTAAATATTAACATAATAATTAAATTAAATTAAAATAATGAAGAGCTCAGTTGCAAAACGTGCTAAGTCCATCGTATATCAAAATTGACTTATTTTTGCAGAAATAGGTAGAACTTTCAAAAAGCCACATTTTGCTTTTTATTTGACATTCATATCTCATTTCGTTACGGAAATATTCACATTTTTAATTTTCGGCATTTTCCGGAAAAAATGCAAAAAATGGCCTTAAATGACATTTTTGTAATTTTTTTCTTTCTAATAGGTTTAAATGACTTTCCTCAATCAAATAAATCACAAAATGAAGAAAACCGATGTATATTTTGTAAAATATTAGCTAAAAAAGAAAGAATAGTGGTTTTTCGGAAATTTCAAAATTGAGAGAAAATGGTCGACTTTGGCGAAATATTCAAAAAGGCATACAAAGAAAACGCATTGAAATTTTTTCTTCATTCTTTTTTTCCATTTCCAGTCATTCGACAACCACTTTAAGACTAGATAATTACCTCTTGGCCAAAATGCTGATAAAGGGTGTTTCTAAAAAATTAAAATTTGAAACAAAAGAGATTATATAAAGATAACAAATTCGTCATATTCAGAACAAACACAATATTTAGGTTCTTATGGGTATATCTTAAGTCATATGTAATATCAACCAATTACGGCAAACGCAAATGTCCGTATAAGAAAAACTGGACTTAGCACGTTTTGCAACTAAGCTCTTTATATAGTCAAAATTTGCTTGACTCCCTTTTGGCTTTTAGTGTAATTTCAGTTAATAAAGTGTTGTCACACATTTAATATCTTAAAAATAATGTGTTAGCAGGTTGAAGCCAACCAGACAATACCTTCTATTTCAGTGATAACACAAGTAACACTTACAATCTTTAAAAATGGAATTATTTGTCTTTTGTCTCAAAATACGAGAAATTGTGGAAAATCGCATCAAATTGGTTGAAAATCCAAAATGGCGACTGTGAAATGTATTAGGCCTACATTCTTAAATTAGTCAAAATCTTAAACGAAAAATAAACATGTAACTCATTCAAATACATTTGGCAAATTGAAACAGAAATTTGTTTTGTATCAAATAATGCAATTTAAGGCAAATTCCAATAATGCCGCCTCTGAATAAATGATGAGTCGGGCTTTTTTGCAGCATTAGTCTGGTTGTGCGAGATGTATGGGCCATAATTGGTGAGCGCGCCATATATTTTATCGTCTATCAAATTAATAAATTAAGGGGCAAACGAAATGCTAATAGGCTATATAGTTTTTGCATTCTGAAACTTACTTACAATAGGGCCTACTTCCGACTTATTTCTATTCGACTCAACCTTATTTCATTTGATTTCAATTTCGATTTGATTTATAAGTTTAAGGATGCTTTTAGAGCGTATGAGCTCTTATTCTAGAGATTGGTCAAATTCGTCACAAAAATTGTCAAATTTGACACGGATAATTTAAGTCCGCCGGGAAACAACAAATTATTAGTCAAAATGACACAGAATGAAAATGACACAACACGTATTGAAATTTGACCAAAACCAGTGTCAAAATTAATACATTTCTGTGTCAAACTGAATAATTTGTATGTCAAATTTTAACACATTTTAGGGTTCAAAATCCCAGTGTCAAATTGAATTTTGAGCTTTCCATGTCTAATTTTAACACATTTAATGGAATAAAGGATACTCTCACTTCCAGCCAGGGTATGATTCTACAAAATGAACAACACACAAAGTTATACACTGAAAACATTAATTAGTCAAAAAATATGTCTCATTTGACTAATTAAAAATTAGTCATGCAAAGTGATTTTTTTATAATTCATGAAAAAAAAATTTCTTTGAAATGTTGAAAAACAAGTTTTGGTGTTGAAAAAATAGTTTTCATCTCGAAATATTCAATTTGTAATTTGGTAATTATTAGTTAATTAATAAATGACTAATTACATGACGAATTAGCAAATATCAAATGTGTTGTTTACTTGTCAATTGACTAACTGAATGACGCATGACTAACTCAATGACGAATTAAATAACTAATTGTGATAAATATTCACAATTAATTAGCCCGTTGCGATGACAAATCATTAAATGTGTTAGTCATTTTGAGTAAATTTACTTAGTCATGCGTCATTCAGTTAGTTAATTGACTAATTAAAGACGCATTTGATATTCACTAATTAGTCTGTAATTAATCATTTATCAATTAACTAATAACAAATTGAATATTTAGAGATGGAAACTATTTTTTAAATACCAAAAATAGTTTTTCAACATTTCAAAGACATTTACATCATTTTTCGTGAATAATGAAAAAAACACTCTGCATGACTAATTTTTAATTAGTCAAATAAGACATGTTTTTGACTAATTAGTGTTTTCAGTGTATCTGTGTCATGAATCTTTATACCCAGCTGTCCATCATTTTACCAGCTAAAATCTGGACTGCCATAGATCGTCAACCGGCCTAGCCGAGCCCTAGACTTATATATTAAGCTTAAACCACTGTGACAGGTCAGCCGTATATGATCACAATACGGAAGCATATAATTAGGCCAAGTAAAAAAACCAAAAACAAAACAAAACCCAAAACTAGTTTCTCGTCCCAAGTTTTAAAAAAAGGAGGATGAGGGCAGTTTTCATACCTTTTATTCTACTTTTTTTCAATCACATACTTGCATTGCTTGCATTTTGATTCGGAAAGTTTGTTAAAGATTTTTGATTTATTTCTGATTCACAAAAAGTATACTTTTACACTTTTCCGACTCACATCAACCAATAAATTGATCACTCTGACACAAACAAGTGTCAGAATTAAATGACACGGGAAATTTGACAAATTTCAATAGAGTTAACAGGCATGAAAATCTTTCATTCAAATTCAAAGTGACCAATAATAGAAATCTGCCAAAGACCACTTGAGTGACTAGATAATAGTAGATATGAGATTATTGTTTTTCTTTCTTTTTTCTTCAAAAATTCAAATGGCAAAGTTTGTGATATGTGACTCGTCATATCGAAAGGTCCCTTCAAAGATAACCATTCTGATGAAATTAGAAATTCGACCTTGGACTAGTCTGAGTTTCCAGACCCATACTCCATTTCATTACATATTGGACGTTATTTTTGTACCTTTCGATATGACGGGACACATAAGACAAAAAGGCCGTTGACTGTCCTGTTTATTTCCGTTCATGCTCAGGTTAACCCAATTAAGATTGTCCTTGAATGTCAACTTTTTGGTTCATGAAATTTAGTCAAATGAAACATGGTCATGGTAATTAATTCATACCTATAACACTTTTCATTATATAACCAAAATCGCCATTTTATATGATATACCTGTTAACGTCGGAGTTTTAACTTTTAGGTGAGGCATTTTGGTAAGTATTAAGTGCATTCCATAGTCTAAGTATATATGATTATTACAGCAAAACTTTCGGTTAAGATGATCATAGCACGAGGTTTTTAGTGTCTGATTCCAGATAATACTATAATGTTGCGTTCACATCATTTTTGTCAGCTGTTCGATATACTTAAGGGTATAAATGACATCGCCTGTTCAGAAAATGCGAATCAGAATTACGAATTGCTTTTTAATCAATTTTTTTTTTCAATTTTTGCCTTGATGGAATGCTCGCTTCATAAGTAAATTATACGAATGCCAATATTAGACGGATACAAAGGAATGCAGAATAAAAACAGGTAATACAGAGCCCAAAAGGGGAAATCTCGTAGTCCTGGTGTTCAGCCGTTTTTGGCAGGCAAAACAGCGCGAGCTCATTACATTATCATTAGTAGTATACACGGGGCTTTTGAAGTGCCATTTGTGAGGGGGAGTGAGGGGGAGGCTGAGGAGGAGGGACAGAAGTGGGCGTGGCTTCCGACTTCCGAATTTGAATTATCCTGTTCTCTGATTGGTCAACGAGTGCGCGGTAGAATTTTAGATATACTGGTTTCTGATTGGTCCATGATGAGCATGCGCAGTAGGTTTAGTAGTTACACTGATTAAATGATTTGAATCATAGGAGAAGTTCCAATTTCCGAATTTAAAACGGCTTCCCAGTTCCGAATTTTAAAAGGTGGGTGTGGCGTCTATTTTCAGAATTTCAAAATATCGCGATCTCTGATTGTAGAATGATTATTGGGTAGAATTTAAAAATACTAGCATCTGATTGGTCCATGTTAAGCAAACATATTAGGTTTATGAGCTTTCTACCTGGGAAAAGCCGAAATTGATGCCTTTGGATGAAAAACAGACCGATTTTGACTGAGGTTTAATGAGGTTTTTAGTAGTTTGATGGACGGATTTTAACATTTA
>JXSR01S074863.1:64641-88575 GCA_000969725.1 Ophiothrix spiculata | reverse complement strand
AATCTTTTCGATTGACTCGAAGTTAAGAGTCACTCCAAGCACGATTGACTTTTTCAATCTTCAGAATTTAGTTAACAGAAAAGGTTGCATTAGGAAATTAATTATATAGGCCTTGCATTTTTAGGATGTTTTATCTTAATTTCCTACAATTTTCCTTAAAAAAACTCAATTTGGGGTAGTTTTGAATAATGATTTTAACTTCTAACTTTGCCACGACCACCCTCCTCTGGGAGCATGGTCAAATTGAAAATTTAGTAGCGTGTGTGCCCATGAAATCCAGTTGACAATAAGAACAATCCTGAACAGTTCACTCTCGGAGTTCACTATAATGTAAATGCCATTGTAAATGTTAGTTTTTTTTTAACTCATTAAAGTTTACAAAGCTAGGACAATTTTTTTTGAATAGAGGAAGTCCTTTATAGGCTAGATATAGGCCCTGTCACAGTGTTGAGAGGTACCTTCCCCCCCCCCAAATTGTTTTTACGGTAAGTGTCAAGGATTGACCCCTGATTGAACTATAATTGACCCCGAGCTATAAATAGACTCGGGAAATCCCGGCTTCCTATTTTCTGCCGTCATCAACTTTTCAAATTATAAAAAGAGTGGAAGTGTGGCTTTTTCCAGGATAGTTGAGAATAGGTAACTTTCCTGCTTTTTCATAGCCCCTACACAGGCTACAGCTATTCAATATTAAATTTCCGTGAGTACTACTAAAAGCCTAACTTATAAGCATGACTAAAGGTATCCTTGGACTGGTTCTACATCCGACTGGTGGATTATACCATGGAGGTATATTACCTCCATGATTATACCAAATAGTCCTTGATTATACAAAGTATCGACGTAGACGTAGACGTAAGGCAGCCGTATTAGTCATTGCCAGCATGCGCGAGTCATGCGAGTGCGCATAAAATAAATGCATAATCATATCCGCAATCATAATCATGATCATGCATGACACAATTTATTTAGTGCCTAATTTCATGCAATGATGCATGCATCATGTGCATGACACATTGCCATACATTGAATTTGATATGTAGTTCACCAAATCAAACAAGAACTCGAGCTTGTTTTTTTGATCTCATTGATCTAGACGTTTTAATGAGATCTCATTTGAGAATAATTTCAGCGTTTGGGATTCCGGAACTAATTTGTACCGACGTAGGCTCGTAGCAGAAATGTAAGTCCCCGTTCTTATTGTCCAGGTTGTTCAGTAAACTGTTAAGCTACGGCCAGCCACATAAACGACCTGCCAGATAATGTTTGCTCCCAGGTGAAGATGTTTGCCGCGACACAAAACTATACCGGCATATCCATGGACCAGAGGATCAGCAGAGCATGCAGCAAGAATTGCTTTCCCTCAAAGCCTGGTCAGAGAAATGGCTATACTTCGCTTCAACGCAAGTAAATGTAAAAGGATGCACATGGGCAACAACAACCAGGGAGTGGAATACAGCCTCTGTCGAGAAAACACCCCACATGACACAGAAGAGAAGAACCTGGGTGTCATCATTTCCGAAGATGCAAAGCCTGGTAAACAGTGTGCAAAAACAATGAGTAGACTAAGAACAATCAAATGCACCTTCAAACATTTTGACAAAAATGCTTCACCATGCTTTATAAGACCTATATACGCCCACATCTGGAATATATGCAGTACAAGCATGGTGCCCCTATATCTGCAGAAAGGTATTGTCACGTTGGAAAAGGTACAGAGTAGAGCGACTCATTAGACATCTAAGCTTGCTCGAGAAACACAAGCCAAAAAACTTCGCGTTTTTGGCTTGAGGCAAACTGTGTAGTACAGCCTATCACATAAAGGCCATTTGTCCATAAATTGAAAAATACAAACGGTACTTGAACAAACAGTTCTGTTTTATTACATATTAATATAAATGAAAGGAACCTTTTTGAATTAAATTCATGAAAATTGCACTGTTCTGATCAGAGAAATCAAACGGAATGTTTCGTTTGTTTACATAGCAACCGGTTGTAAACATATCTTCAAACATCATTTTTGTGTGACTAACAACTTCGGGAAGTATTTATAATAAGTAAATTTATTATAAATATCCTTTGTCATGTTTGTGGAGGGTTGCAGTTCGTATTTGATAGCTATGATCATTTTTGGGGATATTGGGTATGTGCACTTATGTGCAGGTTTTATTGCAGAGCTTGCTTCTGGCTGTGCCACAGCACAGCCAGATATTTCGGGTAAATCTAAGCTACCAAGAGAGGCTAAGAGAAACAGACTTTAACACTCATTGGAACAGAGGTGACCTCATTGTAATTTTTACTTTCAAGATCCTCAGCAGCCTAGGACAAGCAGCACCAAGCTTATAATGGAGATGGCAAACTGAAGACTGAAGTATCAACAAAGACAAGCTCCTCAGGAGGAACCCAAGAAATGACAGGGCAAGAGGACACAACTTCAAACTTCAGAAAAGCACTCTGACAAAAGGCTTGAACTGCAGAGCCAAATTTTCTCAGTCAGAACAATCAACAGCTGAAATAGTCTTCCAGAATCAGTTGTAGAGGCAAAAATCACAAATAATTTTAAGCAACAGCTTGACAAATATTGGCGAGAAATAGGATATGGGGTCACAAAGGCTTATGGTTAAGCCTATTCAAATACCCATCAAATAAGGTTGTAAGTTGTTGGAAATAAGAGTAGGGGAACCTTCCCCGGTACCGCATGACCGTATGACATGTCAAAAATACGTCATCAACAACTCAAGGACCAGAGACTCGGCAGTTACGTCCAAAATATGGATCGTGCTGATTATCAACGTAGAAGTAGAAGTATAGGCTAACAACTCTCACGCAATATTAGTTTCACGCTTTACATTTTGTCAATTTATTCCGTTACCATTATGGTCTGTGGAAGGCGGACTACCATTTCAGGGGGACTAAGACAGTAGTCCCAGAGCTGTGACCATGGACCATCATTTACTTTTGTCATTGTTTATTGTAATTTCAATTGATAGGTCCTAGGTCACAGGAGTAATGTGTAATACTTTGGCCATTTAAGCTTTCTAAGTTTTGACATGAAATATTTGAAAAATTGAAAGCCTAAAATAATTCCACTCAGCATAGGCAACATCTTTTATTAGTGTATAATCATTACAAACCTAATTTAAGCCAAAAGAAGAAATTTATTATCCAAAATCTGGACGTAAACAAATCTGAGGTTGTCAAATTCATAAACCCAATGTTACAACATACAATGCAAGTTTAGGCCCAAAAATCACACATTTTGATTCTAAATGTTAACAAACCACCAAGAGAAGAGATCAACGTCGGCCCATGAACCTCTGCGCCCGATTTGCAAACCGATTTTTCTCTCATTTTTTTCATCAAACTCTTCCTAAATAGCCCATATATTTTGTTAAATAATATAATTTAAATAAATATAACAGAAATTAACAGAATTTCACCAATTTTAATCTCCAAATTTGTGTATGTTTCGCCTTGCGCAATACACACTTCTATAACTATTTAAATTTCCTCGTAGTAGTCAGATAAAACCCGTGGTGTTATGGTAGAATTCTCGCTTCACGTGGCAGGGGTCACGGGTTCGATTCTTGCTTTGGTCTTCATTTTACATCTTTTTTTCTTCATTTCTTTTCTTTTTATTTCAATTATATCCAATCATTTTCTTTGACTTATCACTCTCTATGATACAATTTTCTTTTTTTTTTTTTTCATTTTATCCTCCTTTTTTTTCAATAAAATAAGTCATGAGCTACTGATAAATTATTGTACACTTCGCGCGGTAGCGTTATCCAGATAGCGAAAAATAGGTATCTTCGGATGACCATTATGTGTTTATTAGGAGTACAATAAGGAAACCTGTGATAAAATAATGTTAGGAACATTCATCTCCTTATGGGTATGTGTCTAAAACCTTAATTGTACTCCGATTACAACCACAGTGAGCTTCTAAAGTTGGCCAATTCTGACAAAAACGCAATGTATTTCAATGGAACAAATTAGCGATATTTGAGTTTCTGTATAAGAGATTGGAAATACCGAAAAGGCTAATGGGCTGACGTTGATCTCTTCTCTTAAACCACCTAGCATAGGGTGCACAATACTCTCAAAGAGCTTACTAATTAGAAAAATTGTGAACAGCTTCAATATTTTGGTTGAATTTGAGGTGTGAACTTAGTCCTCAGATGGTCTGTACAGACATGCTTAAATGGCAGTTTTACTACATAGCATTTCCCATGACTCTAAGTCAAGTCATGGTGCCAGGACTACTAAGACAGTAGATCACTTTGACACTGTAGCAGGAATGTAACTTATGTCCCCTGTTCTATATTTTCTGGGTAACCGGGTTGTACAGTAATGACTAACAACTTTCCACAACATTAGTTTCACGCTTTATTCCGTTTAATATGGTCTATGGAAGGCGGACTACCATTTCAAGGGGATACGATTTACTTTAAATTTACACCATCAACCATCTGCTAAAATTCCTCAGACAAAATCAGTCACGTGACCAGCAGTTGCTGGGTATGATCACTTTTTTTACAAATTTGCATTCTGAATGTTTATCACCTTAAGCTTGTTTAGGCTTTTGCCAAGGAAACCCAACTTGGTACTTGGTACCAAGTAAGCTAAAGGAAGCTTATCTTTGACAGGGATGTTTACTTCGTCTGAAGAATTGTGATGCTGACTTTAGTCCTGGCACCAGAGCTTGGCTTGAACTTTCAGACTTTGATGACTTCGCATCCTTGCACCAACCAACATATATGTACACCTGCCTTAAAGCGGCATCGATGTATGAAAAAGTGTCGTAAATACAAAGTTCTCATTCTCATCAGTGTTTACCTTGAGCAGAGAATTTAGACAGTGTTTATACATTGGGAGAATCTGCATTTCCTGCAGTCAAACACAAACATGTACATTAAATTAAGGAATATTAATGTCACCAAAGTAACTACCTACCATGCATACCGGTACTGAAGGAAATAGCTGATGAATTATCACTGATTTTGACATAGATCTACATTTGTATATAGATCTACCAACAGTCTCTTGAGTCTTGACTCTGGTGAAGAACCCATAAAAGTACTTACAGAGAGATTGCCAATATAGTCGATTTGATCATAGTGTAGTGCTCATCTAATTACAAACCTGTATCACTATATTGATATCATGCAAAATACTTGAACACATGTACCGTATCATCTTTAGTCAAGTAAAGGCCGTAGCCAGGGGAGGTGGGGGGTGGGGTGTGGCGGGGGGGGGGGGGGGGGGGGGGGCACTCACATATATGGCCACGCACCCCCACCCCACCCAAATTTACAAAAAATGTCCGCAAAAACCTCTAAATGACCACCAAAAGGACACCTAAAGCACCAAAACAAGTAAATGTAGGTCGTTTTTTTAATAAAATACCACACAAAATGCTTGGAAAACTACTAAAACTAGTTTAGGGTGGAGCAAAACGAAATTTTTTCCTCCAAAAGGTCCACTTTTGGAAAATCCACAACCCCCTTGAAAAAATCCTGGCTACGGGCCTGAGTCAAGTTATGAATCACTATGATACCAATTGATATTGATCGACAGTCAGCGGATTCCTATTTCAGGCCTATTTATTTATATATTTATTCTTTCTTTATAGACGGCTTTAATGGTTCAGTGACAAGCACTGCTTTTCAACCAGGCCCTCATTGTATAGGCCTACTACCTATATTGATAAAAGATATCATGTACACTATTTACTGGGTATCCACAGCATTTACAATCAGTTACAAATAAGTACTATTAATTATGTAAATAATTATATAATTGCTGCTACAAGATAATTCTGTTACAAAATTGCACAAGATAATATCTTATATACAAAGAGACAAGCAAGTAAAGTACGGTAGGCCTAAATTGCTTTAATTTTCGACTGAAATTGGCCCATAGTCATTATTTACATCTGAGCCCTTATTGTTGATGGCAAAGAATTCCATGCATATTCTGCCCTAACGTGATATGTATACTCTGACCTGAATTTGATTTAAATTTTAGCACAATCAATGTATTAATTTGACCGTTTGACTCCCAAGGAGTGTTGGCTAGTATTCCAAGCAGAAGCAGATTAGAAGTATGATTTCTAGTTATATGTGTATGGTTATTTTGCCTTGGATTATAAGAAACAGATTCCATCATGTTAGATTTCTCCAAGCCTTTTGACAGAGAACTTAATTTTAAACTACATCACAATGGAATGTGTGGAACACTTTTACAATGGTGTAAGATTGGTTCAACAAATTTTATCACCAAAAGGTCTGAAAGAGTTTTGGTTGATGGCGAAGCATCATAACATTCAGATATTTGCTCCAGAGTTCCTCAGGGCACCGTATTGGGCCCCTTGATATTCCTGACTTTCATAAATGACATCACAAACTCCATCACTTCATCTCTCTGTCTATTTGTAGGCGATTGTCAGACAATTTACACCTTAGATGTTTGCAAAGCTCTTCAAAAAGATCTCAATACGCTTATTTATGCTTAGACAAACAGTTGGCAGATGAAGTTTAACTCGAACAAATGCCATGTAATGAGAGTCTCCTATAAGATAAACAACATCGATCGAATTAACTACCATCTAGGAAATTTATACATGTAGCAACCTTAGCTTTTGTTGATGAACATCCTATGTGCCTGGGAGGCTGGGACTAACCTTCACATCCAAACTCTCCTGGAAAACACTTATCACCAATGAATATATATAATGTAGGTCCTCTCAAGAATAACCTGAAGTAATGCCATGCACGACTAAAAGTACAGACTTATCCATGGTTAGACCACATTAATGAGTATTGCTCAACTGTTTGGAATCCTCACCAATTTGTGAGTAACAACTCCTAATGGACCAATATAGTGTGACATCAATGCTTAGTAATCTCCAGTGATCATTTCTACCAATCCAGAATGGATGCATCCATCTAAAGTCATGGTGTACATTGTAGGCCTGTAAAGTAAAAGTCACTTACAATCAACAATTCATACACCTTGAAATTGTAAATCTAATTGGACAGTTGGTAACTTCTATGCATTCATTATATCTCGTCTAGTTGCACGCTCTGTATCGCGTAGTGCGTCGTACAATTCCATGTACGCATATACATGCATAACATACTCGCGCTTGTATGCCAAGTTTCATTTTAAAAGAAAGGTAAATCTAAATTACAATGATTAACCTGGGACGATGGATGGTTGTATTTTCTATGTTTTATTGAAATAGCAATAAATAATTATGCCGTTTAATTTCTTGTGCATTTTTATCTAATCATTGTCGTGTATTAGATTAACTGCTCTTTACTTGGCGCTCGTGAAATTGTACAATTTTATAATGCACCATGTGCTGAAGTCAAAGTTGTCCAACTCACTCCTCTGCGCCTCGTTAGTGCGGACAACTCCAACTTCAGCATACGGTGCATTATTATTTCACTCGCGTCAAGTATACGCATAACTTTATTTATTAAAAGTACACCATGAAGGCTCAATTTTTTAGATACGGGATGCTGAAGTTAGTAATTATAACTCCCCCTATCACTGACAGCCGTAGTGCATGATTTGCCTTTTCTTAATCCATGTTGAGTGTTGTTAGATCATGGTTGTGTGCTGTGATCTTGTTTCTGATTATTCTTTCAAGAACCTCCCCTTCAATTGAAGTCAATCTGATGGGTCTAGTTCCCTGAGACTTTTTTGAATTCCGGAACAATGTGATCTGTTCTCCAGTCTTGTGGGACTACTCCACTTTGCAGTGACATGTTGAAAATCATGCTGAGTGGTGAGCACTAGGACCTAGTGAGCACACATCCGCTGCCAAGGCCTTCATCTCATCTGGTCCCGCAGGTTTTGATGGGTCAAGATTCAGCAGAATGTCTTTAATACAGTCTTTAGTTATTGTAAATTCAATTTGTCATTCTCTTCGGGATAAAAAAATTGATGTGGCACTGGCACTTCACTGTTTTGTTATGTGAAAATTAACAGATGCAAAGAATTTATTATGTTGCCTGTCCTGGTGAAATATCTTCTCCATTGTCTCTTTTTAGAGGTCCTACTGCTTCTTTAGGAAAAAGTATACTTTAGGCCCATCAAAAACTTAACCCATGACCAACCGTAACTCACTAACCATGACCCAATCCTAACTCTGATCCTATACCCTAACCCAAACATTTCGGATGTGACCTAAATTATACTTGGTCCCTTCTTTGATTTTCTCCTTTGATCTTATGTTTAAAAGCGTTTTGAATCCTGCTTGATGTTCTTTGCGAGCTTCCTTTCAAAATCTCTTTTTGCCTCTCTGATGTCGTGTTTTCTGGTATTTCCTGTAATATTTGTGGTTCTTATCACAGAGCTAGTACACCAGAATTTAACTAGTATCCGAGAAAATTTCCTTTTTCCTTGCATTCCATTGCAGTAAAGTCAATATTATTTGAAATTTTGATGAAGAATATGACCAATAAGGCAATAACTGAAAATTTGGAACAAAATATGAAACTAAAAATGAGAGCACATTTAGTCCATGGCCATCAGCTACAACACCAGTATGCTTGGAGGCTAAGCCTTTACAACATCATATTTATTTTTTTCCAAAATGCATCTTGTATATCATCAACATATAGAAGTAAATGAAACCACACAGTATCTGCAAATTAAGTGTTCAACTGTTGAAATGTATAGAACTTGCACAATTTTGAAAAAATGCACTGTAGTTTAGGTTGAAATGACATTTTTTTAATGCATAAATTTCTCATTCTTAAATTTATCTTTGCAGATTACTTAAAGCAACATTATCAGTTTCTGTCCAATTTCCTTGTAAACCTGACGTGTCAGTAGTGATACAATGCCAGGCTATTCAACAGATGTTTTAGAAGACCAGACACAGCTTATCAAGTCTTTGCTTTGCTGCATTTGTGGTCATCTTCTCAAAGCAGCTGTCCAGTCAACTTGTGGTCATCGATATTGTGAAGCATGCGTAAAAGAAAAGATTGCTGCGTAAGTACAGTCAAGATTATAACAAGGAGAAAAGTTGTCTAAGTTTTGCATAACCTGTGTAACTTCACCCTATAAACAAACAGGAGTTGATCTATAAATGAAGAAAGCACCTGAATTAAAAGGTAGGTCTGACTTGAAATTTAAAATCGAGAAGCTGAGCTCGCAACCATCTTGTTGTCGCTCATGGAGCAGAGTTTATAAAAGTCTTGCGTTTTCCGACTCTAAAGAGAATGTTCCTGGAGGTAGCCCACTTTTCATACAATGTTGCACAACTTCTGGTTTATTGATGCTGCAGCAGTACAAGTTCTCTTCCTTTTGGATTTGATTAAAGTCATAAGTGACGGATTTGCCAGATACATTTCCATACATGTACCTAGCTAATTGGCTAAAAAAATTTGTATTACATGTACTATCAAGTATCATTTACACAAACACATATATATTACAATCAATTTATAAAAATCAACAAATTCTTAATTAATATAAAAAAAACAAAAAAACAGTACATTGTGGGGGAATAGACTGAGCAGCCAATAAGGCTTGTATATATAGTCTATCCCCTATAGATGAACAACAACAGTAAAACTGTTTATTAGTTTGGTGATTTTTTTCCCTGTGATAATATAATTTTTACAGGAAGACAAATAATGAAGGCTAACATTGTGTTCAGGGTTATAGCTAGTGTTTGCTAAAATTGATAGAAAATGGATAGCATTTAGGTAGCTGTTGGCACTTGACAGATTGGTCAGCAAGACCTAAAATTCCCATGAGTGCCGTTTGGTCAGGCTCAGTACTGGCTACTGCCGACCAATGCAGACCAGTGTAGCTATAACCCTGATATGTTCGTGCAAAGCAGCAATGTGTTTGCTGTCAAAGGAAATTATGAGTCACCCACTCATCAACAGCATGTTAAGCTGTGCAGCTCAATCCAGCAGCCCACTGGACTCAGCATTTCTCCTATTGACTGTACATTCTGTTAATAACCCCACAGGCCGATTTCACTACCATTAAGCGATGGTCGCTAACTCCATTTTGATCGCCAAGTCAAAAAATGATCGCTATAAATAGCAAGTATTTTTAATAATTTAGTGATCATATTTGGAGTTAATGATCAAAATGGGGGTAGTGATCATCGCTAAATGTTAGTGATTCGTCCCTAGAATCTGTCGAGAATTTAAAAGCAAGAAACCTTGTTTAAATTGTTAAACAATTCACATCACCATTCTTATATTGTTACAGGTCCTCTGATCCCAATAATCCTGTGCGTTGCCCTGCCTGCTCCCAAGATTCAGAGGATGGTGTACTGAATGACAAAGAGGTAAGCCTACAATAGAGGGTTTGCAGGTGATATCATATTGTACTCATAAAACCATATTTTCAATTTTCACATAGAGCCAGCAAACACAAAGTCCCGTACATTCTGTATGTAGAATTACAATGCCAAATTACACCTGATAATGAGGAGAATATTCAGTACATCTTTTAAATTTCATATCATGATATGAAGTATTAAAATCATCAGTAACAACTGATTTTGTTCATGCTCCAGCTCTACCGAGATGGCCACGGCTCGTACAGCGGAGGAAAAACAAGAGAAAAATGTTCTGCATAAATGGCGCATATTGCAACGTGCAAACCCTCTATAGAAACCATTGCCAAATTGTATTTTTCCATTACCTTAGACTAGACACACATCAGAAAGCCATGCTGGGACCTTTGATTATGTAAACACACATGCCTTAAGTTTAGGGCAACTTTTGTGCTATATGCCTGATATAATAACAACAGCAGCAATAACAATATAATAAATGGATATCTTGAGAGTAAATGCCATGTTGAAGGAAACTTACATGCATAGTTGATCAGTAGCTGTAGGCATTGAGTCATGACAGTTCTATAATCCAGTGAAAGTGCAACTCGTAACTTTTTCTTCAAACGTGTACTGCCCTGTCAGATTTGAATGTTTAAATCTGACTCGATTTGCAATAGTATTTAAATCATAAATTAACACTATAGGCCTCTGATGACTGTATACCTATTTCTACTGTCTACATGTGGTTTGGCATCAGTCCAGTTGCAATAAAAAAATCCCACCTCTGTTGATAGCGCTCGTATTATCCGTTACAATGTGACACTATACACAATATCATACCAATGCATGGTCTATGGTGCTAATATACATTCTTAGTTAAACATAGATACGATATTAGAAAGATATGCCTATTAATAGATTATGTACAGACACATGTTTAGTGGTATAGCCACATGTGGAATACAAACCGTACAATATTCACCATCAGCTTAGCTGCAAAAATCGGTCCTAACCACATGACTTCTTGAAGTCGAATGACTCATTATCGCACAATATCCTTCATAGTCTGGTTTCTCATTGGCTCGTCAAATATGCTCGTCAAATGAACATTTGACCTGGATCGACGCCAGAATGTCTGGGTCATATTCAAGACCTAGACATTCTCTAGACATGAAATATGTTACCATGGAAACAAACGGGATGAATCCAGATCAGTAATAGGTACCTGGATACAGGTTGTTTGCATAGTTCTTTACATCCTGTTTGTTTTAAGAAAATCTATTTATGTATTGTGAGTCTGAACTAGTGATTGCATATTTGTAAATTGCCAATGTGTGCTCTTTTAAGAAATTGTATAAAAGCAATTATTTCAAGTAGTAATCATATTTTTAATTGTGTATATACTAAAAGCTTCAGTTTTTCCTTGAAGCTATGTACAAATCTAAATATTTTATCATGTACGATACTATATATTCTTTCATCTGTGTTTAACTTTTATCGGAAGACGGAACCTTTTCATGTTGTCAATATCAATTAACATGAATATGAATTACTTTTAAAAGTACTTTTGTTTGTAAATATCAATCATCTGATCTCATGTGCAATGCCGGTGAAGGAAAGTAATCTGTATGCATGAAATGGGAGTGAGCGCGCGTGTATTGATTGTTAGCAGGTATGATTGTTAGGCGGATATAGTGCGGGTGTAGTGCGCGAGTGTATTTAGTAATGCTGCAGTGAGTAAAAGTTCAGTGCATATAATATCGTGCAATGAAACTTTGCAACTTCGCAATTATTTTGGTTCCTTTTATATGATTATTTAACTGTATAATATGCTTGCTTTTCATATATGTTTTAATTTTATCAAATATTTGTGTTAAGAATGTTTATAATGATGTCTTTTATGTATCTATTTAATTATATTGTATGTTGCAGGGCCCCGAGTAAGAACAGCACTTGCTGAATCGGGCTTACCCTGGGTAAAGATTATAATAAATAAATGATTTTGATAAATATTGTTATTTGCTATTGTTACTGACAGGCAGTGACAGCATTCAATATCAAAGTTAAATGTCATATAGCTACAATCTGCAGTCATATTGGTTTCAGCGATTGAGTTTTGATGCACTGGTCGGCATACGTAACTCCTATGGTATCAGGATGGACAAACCTGTGGCACCCGTGGAAAGGGGCACCCGCAGTGCTGTGTGCCCGTCAACTCTAGGGTTCCAAGATTAGGCCAAAAAAAAAAGAAGTTGTTGACTTGCCCTTTGCGACTGACCCAAAATTTGCAAAATTTAGGGTCGCTTTTTTTATTTTTTGGTGAACATTTGCTTATCTCAACAGTGAATTTTGTAAAAATAGCATGATATTTGAGGTAAGTTTACAACAATATTAACAAAATATTATATTTTTGCATGAAACAAACATAAATCTTCAATAAGTAAAGAACACAACATTTCTATAAACTATTTTACAGTTTTTCTTGGTCCATTTTTGGAAAAGAAAAAAGAAGATCCGACCGACCGACCCACATTTTCACCACTAAAGGGCAAGTCAACAACTTTTTTTTTGGCCTTATTCTTAAAAGAATCCAAGTTTTACAAATGTCCTTTTATGGCAGATAGTTTGTTCCTTTATTTTACACCAATTCTAGTGAAATTATACTGTAAAATTTTGCTTCACATAAATGAACAGAATTTGAATAGAAGAAAAAAAATCATTTTCCCACTGAAATCTTTCAATAATTGTTTGCAAAAACTGTGATGGTACTGCCCCCCTATAAGACAGTTTGTCAACGATTAATAAGCCTCTATTTGAAAGGGTAAGATCACATGCAGTTTGGTTTACAAATGTCGAATTCAGCAATTAGTATTCTTATTTTATGAATTTGCGTCAAAAATAATGATTCTGCATTTAAAAATAGTGGTGGGCTATAAAAATGGTCATGTTCTAGAGAGCTTTAATAGGGGACATTCTAGTTTGAGGCATATTTGTCTCCTGATCTTTTTGATACCTTGTATGAAATCGGCCAAATAAAGATGGCGCAAAAAAAACCTGGTTTTGATTAGGGGCTCTGAAAATGTTAATTTGTTTAATGTATTTGATTATATTACCAACTTCATTGATTTTGTGATCTTAACTTTTGTTTTTGAGGTCAAGGAATCCATATATTTTGAAGTTTGGTTCAAATTTGATCTTCTGTTTTTTGTACAGTAGTCGTTTTCAGAATCCCCATCAAACCCCCTTTAATCAAAATCAGTCTTTTAATTTTTTGGTAGATTTTGTAAAAAAAAGATCAAAATTTCAGGAGATTATTCTGTCTTCAAACCTAAGACTTCTCGAAGCCCGATCCAAGCCACTGAGCAGAAGCTGTCATGGCTGCGATTTTGTGATCATAGCTAACTCAGGTCTATGACATATTTGAACTTTTGAACACTGCTTCTCGGAAATCTGCAAGTCTAAAATGGCAGATTTTCACATGAATTCGAACCCGGGACCTCGCGCATCCCAATCCAATAATCACTCATGTCAAGCAATAGACCTTTTCAAAATCCTTTCGGAAATCTCCGGAACATTGTTCACATGGCCATTTTTTCAACCAATCACGTATAAGCTCATTAGTATGCACGATTTTGTCAATAAAAAAGTCCGAAAAATCACTCGCATTTCAGTGCAATAAAAGTGAAAAATAAATAGAACCAGACCCATACAATATTAGATACACTCATTCTGAATAAGTTTTGGCCGATGGGACCATAAGCTTACCGACATAAAGAGTGAAATTTCCATAAGGTCTATTGAGCAGAAGCTGCCATGGCTGTGATTTTGTGATTATAGCTGCTCGAATTTCTTAACTTAGTGGAATGGAATTTTGTGAGATTTAGTGTGATAAATTGGTTAAGGGTTATGAGATCGAAGGGCACGGTCTCACATCACATATAAAGCTCATCAGGCGTACGGTACAAAAAATGTGCATTGTTTCAGTCATTGACATGCATGTATATGATATACAAATCGATATTATCGATTACAAAAATAATGTATGTTGTTCATACATTTGGGCTCTATATGGTGATATGTGACCGAGTCCTTAACCGTCTCCCTCCTGTGGAGTATTGGTTTTTAAAAAGGGTTCATGTGTTTTGCATTAGAAAAAAAACATATACCTGTATTCAAAAAACATGTATTCATACATAAATATTTAGAATTAATATGCCTTTTTGATTCATAGTTGTCGCTTTGAAGGTCATCATGACCCCTTTTTTTAATGTCATGTAAATCCTTCTCAGTCGCATGAGTCTGAAACCGACCTGCTCTGAAAAGTTCTTGTGAAGCTTAACAGAGTCTTATATCACATGTCACTATGCTGTTTTTTGCTGATCGACCAGTGTACTATACTATATAAAGATCATGATTTTCATTAAGATCATGATTTTCATTAAATTTTAGTACTGGTATGACAATTATGATATGACAAGCTGGTAACATTTCTATCTAGAGTTAAAGCAGGTGCATAAATAGTACCATAGAGCTAAATGCATTGTTAATTTTGGGTAACGTAGGCTTAACCTTGGTATTATGTCTTTGTTTGCCGGGTGACATCAATGCAGTAAGCTTTATGTCTGTGCAATTAATCAATCGTTAAAATTTAATGATTACTTACATGACTATATCATCTCAAGCGATCATTCTTATCCATTGTGTTTAACAAGTCAATATATATATCCAATGTACAAAAAGATACAAAAGCAAGGGTTGTTTTAATTTGCTTTGTTCTTGTTTAACAGTAATGGCGGTAAATTGGTGATGATACCAACGGCATATAACCACATTGTTCTGTATTGCGAAATCATTTGAACATAATAACAGAGTGTTGAATGTCACAGTTCAGTTCATGAAAATACGCTGGCACACGATTATGTGAAGCACATACACGGCAATTAGAAATTGAACTTTGACATATAACGAAAAGGGGATTTTTAATTGTTTGAGTACGTGTAAGCCTATGGTTATGAAACGATCAAAGATAGTGTACATGTTTGGTATGATTATATGGAGTAAAAGTGATGAGCACAAATTTTATCATTTATACTGCTATTTGTACATATTCTATGTACTGTGTACGACGTATTCACTATTTGTATGTATCAGTATTAATTGTTACCAACCCAGATGAATGAGAGTATGCATATTCATATCGTTTATCAATATTCAAGATATCAAAATTCTAAACAAAGCAAGAAGTTTAAAAGTAATTTTTGCAATTTTTTTTTGAGTTATCGATGGCAATTTTTCCAAATATTGATGAAAGTTAGGTTGATACAGTGGATGTTGGGTGGATGAGCTTTTATGTTGGTTGGAGGAGTGTCAGTATGTACTCAACTTTGGTCTGGACGGGGGTGTGCGGCTGGGACCGTTGAACCCATACCCATCTTTAAGGGTAATTTTTGAGTAAAAGTACACCCATGTTTAGGGATTTTACTCCAAAAATGGGCTGATTTTTCAAAATTTTGCGAGCCCAGAAAATTTACATATTTTTGTACCTTTTTAGCATATTTTCTTGAAGATGTGACCCATGTTTACATGGGATTTTTTGTGAAAAAGCGACCCATTCCAGCGGCACATCCCCATATACCTTTATATGTGAGTACCACTGTAAAGTGAAAGTTCCTCGTTTTGGAACTAGTTCTCGGTTTTCTAAAACGAGTAACAAAACAAGTAGCAAAACAAGGCAATTACCTCGTTTTGCTACTTGTTTTGTTCCTCGTTTTAGAAAACTTGTTTTGTTCCTCGTTTTAGAAAAACGAGGACTAGTTCCAAAACGAGGAACTTTCACTTTACAGTGTACCCCCCCCCCCCCCCCCCCCGGGTGGTGTAATTTGTGAAATGGTGTAGGGTATGTGGCTGTTGCATCTTTTAAACAGAGATCAAAGGTTTTCAGGAAATTTTACTGAAAAAGTTCTTTCCATTGAATTTTTCGACATTTCGGTAAATTTTGATGTTAAACTAGTGACTTGCATCCTTGTTTAAATAGGGGATAAAGTGCTGAAATGAAAAGTGGATTCACTGCACGTGAAAAGAAATTTGGAAAACATGATCAACATTGCTGACATGTGACTTGCTTTCTACTAACAACTGTCAAACACTTGATTCCTCATCACAAAAACATGGTTTCATATTTCATTAATTCACAATAGTTGTTTGGCAAAAATCACTGAAATGTTGATAATTAAAAAAACAAAAAAAAACATTTTTTGAAGAGCAATATAGTGTAACAAGCAAGTTTATGACATGGCAGGTGAACACTAAAATTTCCCCAAATTGGAGCCAAAATTGGTGATATTATTATCAAGTTTGTGAGTTGAACTGCCTGTGAAATGTAGCAGAAATATCAGTTATGTAAATATTGTTTTTGACAATATATATAATTGACACCCACCACTTGTAGTGGGGTGTAACTTATTCCATTGACAGTACAGTTGCACACATTCCTTAATGGAATACATACAGGCTTATACATTCAAGAATCCCTGAAATGTAGGGCCATATTGTCTGCATCTTGTGCATAGATGTCTATTAAAACAAAATATACACGGTATATTACCAATACCATTATGTGCCACCAATTTTTGGCTGCCATTTTCAATGCCATCAAGTTCTGGGGGGAGATAGTGGCCAGGTGATTTGTTTTTTAAAGCGGTTGATATACCCATGATAGCGATTTTAAAAAAAGCAGGAAATATTACCTGATCGGGAGGTCAGGAGGGTTACCTAAAGCGGGAGACTTCCGCCTAAATCGGGAGGCTTGTCAGGTATGCCCTTGCACCAGCTTTGCTGAAAACATATGTAACACCATCTTAATAATCTTTACCTGAGAGCTTTAATGTGATACAATGGTGGTTTACTTTATTTCAGATATACCCAGATTTTCATGCAAGGAAACAACTCAAGCCATTAAAATGTAAATGTGTGAATGAAGGCTGCTCCTGGAGAGGGGCATATGCACAATATGTTGTAAGTATTAGAATAATAGCAACATTTCATGAAGACTCTCAAACACAAGAAATTGAACAGGTCTACAAAGATGTAGGTTCTATGCAAGGAAAGAATTTGGTCATTGAAATGTAAATTTGTCAGTAAAGGCTCTTTCTTGATTGAGAGAAATATATGCACAATATGTGGTAGAAGTGATAGTCAAATAGACAAATACCAAGGGTGGTTGCTTCACTGAGAATTGGACCAAGGCCCAATGAAAAGAAAGGACTATGAAATATATGTGTCAATGCAGAGGGGTTTAAGAAATGTGTGGTAAGTCAAAACATCGGGGTATGGATTTCAATTATTGTTCTGACTGTTAGGAATCGAACCAGGTCCCAGTTCAAGGAAAAATACTCAAACCATTTATTGAAATGTAGGTCATATACCATTGATATCATTTTTGCTCCATAATGTACACAAGGACCATGACAAAAAGTTCATAGACATAGCTTTTTTCCTTCTGGTTGATCTTTAAAACTTTTTGATACCCCCTCGTATATTGAGAATATCGATCAGATATATTTGCAATTATTAGATTAAACATGTTAATTCAAATTTGTTTACCCTGCTGTGATATAATGCAGCAAAGTACACATAAATGATATTTTACCCTGGGTGATATTGTTGTGTTTATATGTATTATATGGAGATTTGAATTAACATACAATTGAATCTCAGTGGTGGTCTATAGAGGTTTCATGATGCCTATTATGTAGGTTTCACATTTGTGACCCGTCATATGGAAAGGTACCTTAAGGGTCCCAAAATCAAAATGTATTTTTTGGTCTCATCTAAAAGCTGAGATTTTAAGCTTTGAAATGACACATTGCTTTTGGTTATTGGATGTTTGGTCGCAAAATCACATCTTAATTGGTAAAAGATATTGGTAAATATGATGAATTTTAAATCTTGAAGATTTGGCTGATTTGGAAAACTATACATGTAGTTCCGACAAAATCGAGTTTAAAGTTTTTAACTTGAATGGAGAGATGATTTTTATCTTGGTTTTTAACATATTTTTCTTATGTTTTGGATGTTGGAACCTGATTAATAGGAATACACTTTAAAGATAATGTTTCTGATGAAATTAGAAAATTTGACCTTGATTTTGACTATGCTCAACTTCAATGGCCCTTATCACGTAATTTACTAAACCAACCTTAAGGTACCTTTATATATGACGGGACACATTTCATTAAGTGCCTATATAAGGAGAGATGGTAATAGTAGGTATTAATCATTGCCACAAGAATGAAATAAGGCTTTGTAGCCAAGGTTTGTTTTGTTTTAAACAATGTAAACTTCAACCACAGACCTAGATACGTGTAGATATGTATGAATAATAATATAAATATGAATATGTATGAATGTTGTGACATATGAATTTCACCCACACAGAAGAACAGTTTGGTTAACAGTTTATAGATTGCTATCAATAAATGGAAAACCTGACATGATGTAGTTACAGCATGTGACCATAAAATGCGCCTCTGCTGAAGTCAGTGAACTAAATTAGAAAAATACTCATGCTAAAATTATAGATGAAACTACATAACATAACATAACATAACATAAATTTATTCTTTCCACAATTGCAAGGTACAACCTTCAATTCCTGTATTTTTGTGATGTGGTAACCGGAATGATCACATGTGCACACAATATAAATTTAATCATTTCTGTGTTAAATCAATAGTGACATGTTATATTGTATTATGTTGTGCAATTTTTATATTTATATTTAAAATCAGGATTTGTTGCATATTTATGAGCAAGTATTGTTCTGGATGATTAAAATTTGCTGCATATAGTTAGTGATCATCTAAAATTTGCTGCATATGTTTAAGTTAGTGATCATCTGGAATGCCTTTTTGCTGATTTTTTACCATCTAAAATTTTATTCAGTCATATAGACTATATTTAGATTATTTAAATTGTGAAATTGCACAAAAAGAATTTTTCTTTCATTTCCTTAGTTTTGATTCCTTTATGAAGAAAATGTGAAATTCTCGGTATCTACTCCATCAGAATGGAATTTCCAAATACAAATTTAGAAAATAGTTGAGATCACTGACATTAGGTAGTTTGTATATTTGTGATGACTCACACCGAAAGGGGGGACTTTGCAGATGATATCAATTTTGAGCTTATCATTGCATCTGTTACAGCATTTTCTAAGCTTTAAAATGACACCTTATTTGTCGAAATTGATCAAGGCGATCAAATTTGACAGCAGAAAATCTGCTGGAAATTCTTATTATTTTCTTTTTTTTTGCTACATAATTTCACCCATATCTTGAAAAGTGTTCTGTCGCAAAGTCCCCCTTTTCGGTGTGAGCCATCACATTTTGTATCAGTTTTAGTCTCTGATATGACAAGCCTTCTCTCAAACAAAAGGGAAGTTCCGGCTGGCATCAAAGCTGATTGATGGAAACCCGCTGTACACTTCCATGCACACCCTTACACCACCTTATACAGTGACTGTACAGTATTAATAAACATGTATTAATTAAGAAAAGGAAACTCTCAAAATGGAAATGTTACAATTATAATGAAGGACAAACACCAACATACAATAGACGGAGACTAATATCTGTACTTGCTGAAGCACAGGCACTCTAGTTGGTTTTGTTTCCCTTTATATACATAATCCTGTAAAACATGGAATTCCCAAAAAAGGAAACTAGTAGAGATCACTCATTGATTATTATTATTATTATTATTATTATTATTTCTTTCTTTATTGAGGGTTATACTGCTTCAGTGACAAGCACTGCTTTTCAAGCAGGCCCTCATTGTAAACATAGCAACAAAATATATTTCACAATATTTACAATATTATGTCATATTTACAGCATATATATATACACAAGTTCAGCATAATATTCAATCTATACAAAAGTAGCGGCAAAAAAATATGAAAAGCAAAGGCTTAAACAGCTTTAATTTTTGATTGAAATTGGCCTACAGTCATGTTTTCCATCTGAGTCCTTACTGTTGATGGCAGAGAATTCCATGCATAGGCTGCCCGGACATGAAATGTACGCTGGCCTGAATTCGATTTGAATTTTGGAACAATCAATGTGTTAGAAGTATGATTTAATAAACATGTATAGTGCGCAACAATGTTGGCAATTTTATAAGTTTTAAAAAAAACCTTTGTAAATTAATCCATTGATCTTACATAAAAACGGGTTTTTTTATTTTATTTTTTAGGGGGCTTATATATTACTCATAGAAAATGAGCTTGGAATAAGCTGACCCTATTGGTGGTTACAGAGTTTCGGTTTTGCGTAGTGTTTCCATTAAAACCCACAATACTGCCCATGTCTATTCAAATTTGTTCATATGCAAAGATCATTTAAATATTTGTATTGTAATGATTACAAAGTGACAGCCTTAGAATTATATTGATCAAATATTTTCAGAGCGCATGTGCATACACAAAATTGTTAGGGATGTACTTTGTTCAGCTCACCGCAATTGGTGCACTTGACAAAAAAAATTGTCACAATAACCATCTAGGGATCACCTTGTAAATTTTGCACTACCCTGTTATTGTGAAGCATCTTTGACAAAGCATAATTAACAGTTATTTTGGCTCCAATTATACGTGCTATAGTTGTTGGATTTAATTCGTGAACGCGTACTCAGAGCCTTGTGCGTACACACGAACTAAACAACCTTGAAAATATACGCTCGCGTCAGGGATCACTGCGTACTTGCTATAAACACGCGTTCACGAATTAAATCCAACAACAATAGTGGATTAAATCTTATCAATCATTCATATCATATCAAATTATTTCAATACCATTTATCGTTTTAATAAAGAGACTAGCCTAGCTGTATTCCACATGAAATCAAGAATGTGTATAATATACTAGAATTAAAATCAAAAGTATATTGGGACTATTCAATAAGCAAATTTTCAAATTTTGTAACAAGTGGTGGCGCTATTTATAGATTAATAACTGCGTATTACTTGACGCGAGTGAAATTGTACAACAATAATGCACCGCGTGCTGAAGTTGAAGTTGTCCACACTCACGAGGCGCAGCCGAGTGAGTTGGACAACTTCAACTTCAGCACAAGGTGCATTATTTTTGTACAATTTCACGAGCGCCAAGTAAAGAGCAGTTATTAATCTATTTCATACACGAATGATTAGAATATAATTTTTAAAAAAATTAAACGGCATTATTATTGAAAAATGTGTTTCCTATTTCAATAAAACATAGAAAATACAACCATCCATCGTCCCATGCTATTCATTGTAATTTAGATTTACCTTTCTTTTAAAATGAAACTTGCCATAAAAGCGCAAGTATATTATGCGTACGCGTATATGGAATTGTACATCGCACCACGCGATACGCAGCGTGCAACTAGACGAGATTAATGAATGCGTATGAGTTACAAACTGTCCAATTAGATTTACAATTTCAGCGCGTAATTGCGTAACGCGTAACGCAGAGTGTATGAATAGTATTTATTGACTGAGTTTCCCTAAATTTCTGTAAAAATGTAAGTCAAACATTTTAAATATGCACTAGATAAAGAGGTTAATCAAAAAGAATATTTTTGACCACTTAACGCTAAATACAATTGCTTGTTACGAAATACTTTTTATTAGTTTCTGTTGATGGCAACTTGTATTTGTATACTGAAAATTTATTTTAACCTGATCAGATCATACTTTTATAATGTTCTCTCTTATAATGTTTTATAATGTTATAAGGTTTCATCTGACATTTAAAGTGAACATGATAATGAAAAAGTGAGAAAAGTTGATATGTTTGTAAACTCCAAAAATATTACAGGCTTAAATAAATATCACTATTGGAAAAAAATAATCTTTGAAATGGGAAATCCAAAATTTTGTGGTAAACTGCCTATTTCAAGTTCAGACTGGATTTAATATCTATATGAACTTTAATATTCTTGAACTTTGCTATGTGTAAACTTGTTGTTTAAATAACACTTAAAATTTTCTGGTCATCTTTGTGGCTTGGGTTAGGGAACTTTTCATTAAATGAAGCAGTGTTCTCAAACTTATTCACCTGAAATCAGAGGCATGCTATTATCATAATGTTCTGCATTTTTCGAGTTTGATCAAAATAATTTATACTTCAAAAGCACTGGACCTCATTATGCACATGATTGTGATGTAAACTAGCATCAAGTTTACAAAGCTGTGTATACAGTGTATGTGCTGCTCAAGCTTTGTGTGTGGAGTATTGATATGTGGAAATGTGTTTTACACATTTATGAATATTAATTTTTTTGTTGGAGCTTTGTCATGAAGAAAAATATGCTTTAGACATGATTAATTTGTTAATTGTTTGTTACATAGATTCAAGGGTTGAGATGTGCACTTAATACACCACCAGGATACACCATTCCTATAGTTAGTAGCGTATTTTTGCCACTGAGAGTTATCATCAGTCATATCTCAATTAAGGCCAAATATGGCATCATGTAATGTTTTGTGACTAATTAACACACATATAGATACAGAATTAGTAATGATACATCACATGATGTCATACTTTGCCTTGTTATGAGTTTTGATATCACCCGTAGCAAAATATGCCAATTACAGGAATGGTATATCAAAAACAACAAATGTAAACATACTTGCACGTACCGGTATACTTTAATTTGATGCATTAAGCCTTGAAAGCCTTTGCCCTGGCTTGTTTTTATCCCCATATACAAAATTGGCAGTTACCGGTACTAAAGAAAATAAGTTTGACATGGCTGACAAACTTTCAATTGTATGATTTGCTTTATTGGAAATTCTCAGCATTTATTTTTGTCAAACAGCCAGAATAACTTTGTTTAAAGGAAGAAAATCCATTGTACGCTTTAGAAAAACCAAATGCCATCTTACAACCTTCCTTTAATATAAAAATTGCAATTGGAAATTCCCAACATTTATTTTCATCATAAAAATATGATTTATTGCATTGGAGGAACATCTGTCTATGGGAGTTGGGGAAACTCGCACTTATATTGAAGGTAGTATGTGCCACTGAAGAGTAAATGTATTTTATGAGTTTGAGTTATAGTTATAGTTGTAGTTGAATTTATAGTTGATTTTATAGTTACAGCTGTTTTATAGTTGCAAGTTTGTAGTTAGTGAGTTATAGTTACACTAGAGTTGCATTTATAGTTTGATATACAAACAATGGTTGTGTTGATGAAATACAAATTGTAGATATTCATACAGGAAATGTCAACTGTATTTTCTATAACTCAAGTCCCATTATACCCTGAGTGACCATTCAATGACAGAAAGATTTGCCCCAAGGTAACTAATTTACACCCTGCCTGGAATCAGCTGTCAACACAGCTGGAAACAATTTTTGAAACTTTTGAAGAAATAGGCTACTTTAGTCCAATCCATAGAACCTTTATTTTTTCCTGTGATACTATTCACAATACAAATCCAGTTCATTGAAAAGCTGGTGATCTAGAAAGTCTGCATGATATATGTGATGACTCATCACGAAAAGAGGGACTTTGCGACAGAACACTTTTCAAGATACAGGCGAAAATAGGCAGCAAAA